>QTSX02004314.1:0-57399 GCA_014839935.2 Entomophthora muscae | reverse complement strand
TAAATAATAATAAATCATTGAAAATTAAATCTTTTTGTATACTTTAACCTATTAAAATGTACCTAAGAATCTAATCTTTCTATTGGTGTTAAAATATAGATATATACCCTATACTAAATATTAAAGCAAAATCAAGTTAGAAATCATAAGCTAGATCTTATTATATTATTTTGATAATAATATAAATCATATCACTTTAAAACCAAAAATGCTTAAGTTTTTACCATACAGTATATATTTAATATTTAATATTTAATAAAATTAAAGATAAAGTCAAGAGCTTTAATTTCGCCTTTGGTTTATTTAAAAAGCTTAATATTTTACAGTTCTATGGGAGTTTGAAGTTAGGATGGCTAATTATAATGCCGTTTAGATTATTTATAAGGTTCAAGTGAGCTTTGAGCCTCAAATCAACCATATTTAAGATAGAAACATAAAATATTTTTATCATCTTAAAAGAATGGGAAAGAATTACAACTAAGTGAATGCTTTGTCATGAGTGACAATTTACATGTACAAAATGCCAAAGCAGGGGAACATCACCTGAAAGGCTGCCAGGGATCCACTTAGTAGGGAATAACTTCCCTACCTTATGGGCTAGAGCCCCCAGATTTAATCCTGCCACTAAAGATCCTATAGGTACCATAACCATGGCAAGGCAGCAAAACTGGCCAAAAAATGAGAATCTTCTCAAAAAGGAACTGAACCTACCTAATAGATAATATCTTATCAAGTGGGTGAGAAGGTAGGAGGCATGAAATAAGACCAGAGCTAGCTCTGGCCCGGCAGGGGGATTGGGAGGCTCACATTTGTAGTTGTAATTGAGCCCCCAGTGACCAGTATTGTACTTTAACCACCCACTGGATAGGGCTTTGTGGTTTTCCAGCTCTTTAGACACCAATACATGTCCTGGGTCAATTACAGGTGCCAGCTGGATGGGGCTTTCATTCTCCAGATGTGGTGATTACTTAGGCAACAGGCTGTATTTGGATTGCATTACTGCAAACTCTTTGAGCACTTTCCCAATAACCATGCAATTATCCCCTCCATAGACCTTTACTTAGCAGGTGTTAGGCCATCTTTGGGCTGGTACCAGTCCTGTAACAATCTTTGAACTCTCTTCCTAGTAATTTCTTGCCTCTGGTAGTCCTTTCCAAGTGTTGGGTTACTGATCCTATTCTTTGCTGAAGTTTTACTTATAGAAAACTTCCTGCATCTCTGGCGGTAGACATCTTCTTCACCTGGGCTAGGGTAAAAAATGTGATGAGTTTTATACATTGTAAACTATGCATAATCAGGGATAATAGATACAGGTCAAGATTGGTGTTTATTATAATCAGAAGGAAGATCCCCTTAGAAACCTTCTGCATTGTAGCCTTTTTTGGAGGAATATATTTGGATTTCCAAGTCTTAGGATACTTGCTTTATATCCTGGGCTCATTGTCCTTGGTCTTGCGCTTCTTTTCCTACGCCTTGGACCCCTTGTCTGGCTTCTGGCTCTAGATCTCATGGCTCTGCTCCAGATGATCCCATTGTTTCAGTCTGTTTCCCTTCTAAACCTTTTTTCCAGGATTAAACTATATAGGTTTTCTCTTTCTATAATAAATTAAACTTTATGCTTTACCTTAGCCAATCAGGGCAGACCTTTGCTTATCAACCCCCTTATTTATTAGGCTTTCCCCTATGTTTCACCAATGAGATTTTTTTATAAAACAGGATTTGGCTTGCAGCCAATCATGCACTTTAATTGGCCTATTTCTCTGAATGATTTCCCTGGGCCACCTGCTACAGCTCCATGCTCAAACTTGTTGTCTCCTCACTCCAGGAAAACCATGGCTCCGCATTTCAAACGTTTTTCTGTTTTCCCGCCACATTTTGCTGAGTTATTTCAGACAGTTTCCCCTTATATTTTACTTAGTGATTTTGCGCTTCTGGGGTTTGCATAATGTTTCTCTATGTTTACCTGTCCCGCATTGATTCTTGGCAAAGCTCAAAGTTGCCTGTGGCTCTGCTCACACTCCTCTTAATTCCCCAGCAAAATTCTGGCCCTGCTTTGGAAGTTTATTTGTGTCTTTCCTGCCTGCTCCTGCTTCATTCTTTTCACCTAAATCTTTAAGAATTCTCTCTTTAATACTTTTAATTATTCCTTTCTTTATTTCTCTTTATCTTGATTATTTTTATTTCTTTATCTATTCTCTTTAATTTCTTTTTTACTTCTTTAATTATTCTCTTTAATTTAGTTCTTTAATACTCTCTTTATTATTTCTTTTTAGTTTATCTCTTTAAATCTTTTCTCTTTGTTCTTTATCTTTTTCCAGCCACCATTTATGGTATTTTACTGGTCTTTCTGCTCCTTTTTATGCTATATCCATCAATGTCTTCTATCTGAGCTTCCCTATTCTGCTATTCTCTATCAGTCAATACCTCAGACTCAGGCAATAAGTCTCCACAAGTGAATCAACTTAGACTTGAACCCCATCAGTGACCTACACTTTAGGTCATCAGATTTAGACTCCTCATGTCTTGTCACTGTTTTTACTCACTCAACTGGTTAGCTTGAGATTTCTGGTACAAAGTAACCAGCTTCACTTCCCAGAACTTCTAAATCATTAAGTTCTGCAGCTGCTTTTCTGGACAGCCACCATAATGATGGTTCTGGGCTATCTATGCTTGCTCATAAACTTTAAGACCTTGTTAAAGCTACTTTGAAGTCATATGGAGAGAAACTTTACCTTCATCCTAGGTAAACTTATCCAACCATATTCCCCCAGCTGGTATCAAGATTAAAATGCTACCTCAGAATATCCATCCCAGGGTAGCCACAACTTCTCTATCATTCCAAAGCACCAGCTGGGGCCACCTAACTTCCCTTCCTAGGCTTAGACCACTTCTCCTTATTTGCCAAGGCTAGACATATTAATAAACCAGTCAACATTTACCTGTTTCTAGGTATCTGATCTTTATTTTGGCCAAAACATCCCTCACCTTCAAAAATGCTTTCCATGTGGAGCATAAAATTCTTCTTCAGTATGAGCATCATTGGGTGAGGGTTTGTACCAGTCAGTCTGGGCAGTGTAATCACCCTTGGCTAATACTCCTAAAACAAGGAGGATCAGGAAGAGGAGAAGGAATAAACTCCCTCTCATTAGAACAGGCTACTGGAGTATGGGATTGAAGTTTGAAATAAATAAGAGATAAAGTTAATTTTAATCTTGCTAGAACAAAAAGACTAGCTAAACTCTAGTTTCCTTAAATGGGAAAGAGAATGACTTATAAACCAAGGAGGAGATCATTGGGATTTAGAGAGTAAATATCATCCTCTTACAATATTTTAATGGAACCAGATGTATTGGAAGAAGAAGGGGTTGATGTTATTACCAATAAACAGCACCAAAATGTGAGGCAAGAGGAGAAAGTGATAGTGTAGACTATGTGGGAGGACAAACAAGTGGTTGTTATGGCTGGCATGTTTTAAACAAGCAGTTGTATTAACGTCTTTAGAGCTAGAACAGCAATATAACAAAAGGGGCTTAAAACCCAGCCAATCAGAACAAAAATGTATAGCTCTATATTCCATGATCCCTTTAAGACTTTTGAAAGTGGTTCAAACCATTAATTCAATTAGATTATTATAAAATACTAGTATAAAGTATTTAAATATGTTAACATTAACGTTAACCTTAAGGTTTTGGGTTCAATTCCTGCTCTTAAAAGTGGTGTTTAAAACATCAAAATTAAAATAATTGAATAATCCTGTTTATGGTTGTTCATGTGTACATAAATAAATATTTTCTAAATTACTTGAGTCAGTGATAACATCACTGACACAGGCCATGTGAATTTAAGTCCTTCTAAGAGCAAAAAACCCCAATTGGTGAGATTTGAACCCACTCCAGGCTGTCCAGCAAAGACACTGGTCTTCAGACCCTAATTAAATTTCAATTCAAATGTGAGATTTTGTTGCAACATCTATAACTACTCCCTCTCAGGAAAATATTCCCTGAGAAACACCCCAATTAATGAATAATTGGTGGTACTCTTTTCACACACTCATATTGTATGGGGATCAAAATTTTCAAATCATAAATAAAAAATTACCTGGACAAACCCCATCATTGCCATGATGTATATGAACATTATGTGGGTTGGAATGATACTATATCATACCCTTTTCTATATTCAATAAAGTATCATTATCTTCTTAATTTCCCCTTTATCTTGTTTATTATACTTCCCAGAAGTATATACTCAACTGTGGCAGCACAGGCCGTTTATCCACACCTGTGCAAATTAAAGAAATTATTTCCCCAAAGAAAAGAATCCAGCAGATGGCTCTTCCTCCTGGCTGGAGAAGATATGAAGAAGTGCAGGACATTTCCAAAGGATGCACTGTCTTCAAAAATATCCCCATAACCAGAAAAAATACAGTTTTTTCAGCAACCACAGTGCCCTAAATACTCTCACAACCCAAGCTGTTCCTGAGGTGCCCAAAATTGTATTCCAGCACCACTGTTCAGCTGAGATTGAGATGTTTGCAGGACTAATCTAGGGAATTGCCACCCTCTAGATCCAAAGCACACAAAATAAATTCATACAAGATGTTTATCCTAAAAACTATGAGAAATCAAGATCACCCTTCAAGCAACAGGCACTGTGATGGTCCACATTGAGAGCTTTTTCAGGCAAGGGCTAAGATTTGGCTAAATAAAGATTGGTTTCCTGGGAAAGGTAAATTTTTACTGTTTTATTGACCTGCTTAAACTTGGTGGTTGGTGTTGTTTTTCTATTCATTGGGATACTAGTAAGGTGCCCCCTCTAAAGCAATTTAGAAGAATAGAGTGATGCCCTAGGATGGTTATATCAAGGGGTATATGCATCCTTAGACCAGCTGGGGTGAGAATACAGCTGGGTTACTTTTCCTAGTAAAGGGATAAAGTTTCTCTGTCTATGACTTATGGGTATCTTTAAGGAAGTCTTAATGCTACTGTGCAAGTATGGATGGCCTAGAAACATCATTAGAGTGGCTGTCCAGAGATCACACTGCTGAACTTAGTGATTTGGAGTTATCTGGGAAGTGAAGTTGGTTAATTTTCACCTGAAAGCTCAAACTAACCACTTGGTTTAGTAAGAACAGGGGTGGCACACAAAGGAATGTATGCTTCTGATGGTCTAGGTAGAGAACACTGACATAGGCTCAAGAATATACTTAATAGATACTTTAGGTGCTAGACTATTAGTATAATTTTGGAACAGTTTGGGGGAAAATCTTGAGGAAAGCACATAAACATTTCTCCAAAGCAAGTCACTTGAGAAGCAGGTGGCAGGAAAATTTGTGGGAAACTTTTGCTTTGGTTTTCTTCAGAGGCAAAACTAAATAGAAGCATTGAAGAAATTGCAGTAAAACAAGTCTCCCAGTGATTTCCTATTATCAATTATATACTTCTGAGAAGTATAACAAACAAAATCAAGGAGAAATTGAGAAGATTATGATACAGTAGTTTTTAAAGCTCTGACACCAAGCAAAAAAACTCATCTTTAAGCAAAAACAACTGCAATTTAAGTGAAAATAGCTGATATTTAAACAAAATCAACTCAGATGCAAAAAATTAAAGCTATTTAATTTATATTGATTTTAAATAGATTTGGGTTCACTTCTATTTTATTTTCTTCAGAGTTGATTTGTTTAAATCTCAGCTATTTTCACTTAAATTGCAGTTGTTTTTGCTTACAGATGAGCTTTTTTGCTTAGAGCCAGAGCTTTGAAAACTACTGTACTTTGTTTGATATGAAGATAGAATGTTATATGGTATCAGGGAAAACCACATAATATCCATGTACTTTATGGTAGTCATGTGGTTTTTTTTGGATAGTGTTCCATTTAGGATATAAGATATTTGATCCCTGTATAAGATGGACATCTGATAAGAGTGCCACCAATTATTCACTATTTGAAGAATTTCTTGGGGAATGGGTTTCCCAAGCAGGAGAAATCATATATTTTGAAATGCTAAGAAAAACAGTCAAGTTTAAATGCAGTCAAAATTGAAGAAAACATTTTTTTGTGCACAAGGCGCAAATTGTCAACTTCTTGCTTGGTGAAATGTTTTTTCCTATTTGAGCTTTGACAAAACTGTGAATTAAAGCAAAGTGCTTTAGATGTTTTAAGATGATGAGCATAGATGAGATTGGTTGAATTTTAAGATTATTTTACTAATGATTTTTGATAGGTGAAACAACCTAAGGCTTAATAAATATCTACAGAAACAACATGATAATGCAATAAGATTGACTAGAGTAAGTTTGGAAGCTTATTTTATTGTAGGAAAATGGGAGAACAGATAGTTTAAACCTGCAAAAGAGCTAGCCTAAATGGGATTTAGCCTAAGACAAGGGGGAGATATATAAGGATGGTTGACTGAACAGGAGCATAGAAGCAGGATACTATTGAAAGATCTTAAGCTTTAATACACACTTAGTTTCAAACTTGAGGAGCTTAATCTCCAGAGCAGCAGAGAAAGAGCTGATGAACTCTCAAGAAATCCCCAAAGGAGTATCTAGCCCTAAAGTCTAAAAATAGTTGCATTTCAGAAGGGTTTAAGGGTGTCTTCCTTCTTTAAATAAAGTCTTTCATAGCCCCCATATATTTCTAAGCAGTATAATCATAGACTCTTTACCCCATATCTTCTACCCAAATGCTAGGCAAGAGGATCAGTATAGGCAGCAGTGCAGAAAGCTCTCTAGAAGCCAAAAAACTGGAGAGGAATGAATAAGACTTTCAAGAGGGCTTGCACTCACAGCATGAGGAAGAGAGTTCCTGATTATGGAGTATATTAAGCTCTTCCAGGATCTTTAAACCCCCAAAGAAGTACAGAATCAAGAAGATGTTATTATATATGGGGAAGATGCTAGGATGGTATTAGGAAAAGTCCTAGGGAGAGTTTGAAGGACTACATACATAATATAATGCACTGAGACTAGAACTCAGTCACTTGAAGAATACCAAAACAACCCACTTGATCCCTGGATTTTATTCAGGACACCCAATGACCACCTCCCAGGAGCAGGAGCGTCACATGCAATACCTCCAGATTTGTGAGTGACTGGTTTGAAAAGAACCCCAACCATAACAAAGACTGGAAAGCATGCAAAAAAGACTTTCTATAAAAATTTGCCATCAAATACTACAATGTTATGATAATGATAAAAATCAGAACCTTCAAGATGACTGGGAACATCAAATAGTATGTTGCTACATATGAAAACATCTGCATCTGAGCTTCTACTAACATAGACTTTTATGGTCCTGCCACATGTCTGGATTTCTATATAAAAACTCCTAACATGCATCAGACACCAATTTTAAATGAGCAGATGCAACAATCTTTAAGAATTATTCTTGGAAGAAAAACAATATGCTCAGAAATTTGAAAATCAAAATGTAATCAAAAAGTGTAATTAAAGCCCCTCAACAAAGAAATATAATTGCCACAACAAACAAGACAACCAAGCTAACAATTACAATCCTTGAAGTGGGAACTTTAGTACTCAGGAACCCAGATGAGTACCAAAACCTTACCTGAAGAGGTAAAAGTTCAAGGGAGTGCTTAGGTGAGCTGCCCTCCCCCACTATACAAGACTTGTACAGGGATCAAGATGTGGACTCAATATCATGATTCATGTATCCTTTAGCAATCCCATACTGTTTACTTCCTAAACTGGGAATAAACTCCTCACTTGTCCTTTCTGTTTTTGCATATATTAGGATACAGCACTATTTGACACCAGAGCAGACCAACCACTAGTTGACAAGAAGTTTGCCAACCTCATTAAATTACCTACAACCAAGAGTAACATCAAGAGAGTCATCATGGTAGACAACATGAGCACCCCAGTCACTAAGGAGGTAAAAAAATTCCAGACACAAATAGGGGATTACAAACTACCCTTGGTGGCCCCATAATTACAATACCTAAGTACAATATAGCACTAAGACTAGATTGTATGGTGAAGACAAAACCTTGCACCAACTAGAAAAGCTATACCTCACCATAAAGCAAGGCAAGCTGCATCATCATGTCTACCCTACATACCTTGACACACTCATAATAGACAATATATTTTTCAAATTAACATAGATAAAGGAAGAGAAACACTAGCAAGATTTATTAGAGCACTTGTACATACAAGATCATCCATTTTAAAAATGTGGAAGTCTCACTTGAACAGGACCCAATATTTCAATGACTTGTTCAAGAGTTACCTTCAGTATTCCAGGAGAAACTACCAGGCTTACCACCTGAAAAAGGTATCCAGCACAAAACTAACCTAAAAGGAAGTGTTCCTAAGGAACACCCCATCTACCAATTGACACCACAGGAAGACAATACCCTAGAAAAGGGGCTCATTTAATCATCAAAGTCTTATTTTGGAGCAGCAGTCTTCTTTGTGGCCAAGAAAAATGGAGGCTTACACCTTGTCACAGATTAAAGAGCGTTTAATGAAGTCACAATTAAGAACAGTATATCCCTGTCCCTGATTGACAACCTCTTTGAAGCTCTAAGGGGATCATAATTCTTCACAAAAATTGACTTAACAGCAGTATATTATCAAATCTGTGTTAAGCCTGAAGACATCCTGAAGACAGCATTCAGAACCAAATACAGCTTATTCAAATGTGTAGTCCTTAACTTTGGTATGACAAATGCTCCCAATACCTTTGTAACCTTCATGAACAAAGTGTTCAAAAACTGCATTGGAAAAAGAACCATAGTCTACCTAGACAATATAATCATCTGCAGCCCCAACAAATAACAACATTGGATATACATTTGCATGGTACTCAACACTCTCAAAGACAATCAACTAGTAGCCAAACCTTCCAAATTTAAATTCTTTTTAACCAAGCCCCCATTCCTAGGCCACATCATTTGTAAAGATGGGATTGAAACTGACCTGGAAAATGTAAGAGCCATCACAGAAATGCCAGCACCACACAACAAGAGTGAACTCCAAAAATTCTTGGAAATGGTTACATATTTCAGGAGTTTTATCCCAGATTGGGGAGCCTTAACTTCCCCTGTCTTAAATCAAAGGAAAAACAACAAAAAAATTATGGACATCATTGAGAGAACAACACTTTTAACAACTAAAAGAACAAATGGTTGCTGCTCTTATCTTATAGTACCCTAACTGCAAAAGGGTCTATGAACTGGAGACAGATGCCTCCAACTACACAATAGGAGGAGTACTTAGGATTTAACCTGAAGAAAAGGATTTCCTCCCTGTGGCATATGAATCAAGAAAGCTGTCCAAAGGTGTAATGATGGAGTTGCTGCAAAGTTTGGAAGTGTTCACAAAATGAGGTGTAAAATACTAAATGCTCAAAGAATTGAGAATGAGTAAAAATTGTAAATTTGAAATATGCAGGCAGAAATCTCCAAGCAAAGGCATTGGTAAAGTGCAGCCTAAGAAAACTAAAACAGACAATAAAAAATCAGAGATCAGGAAATGGTCACTGAATTTTACAAGTAGAGAATCTTGCAAATTGGTTTGCCAATTTCCTCAATTTTGAGATTGGGAGTGTCAAAAAATAGAGCAGAGGCCATGGACACTGCAAAATCAACGCTACATCCAGCAAGATATCTCACAGGAATATACACAAGAAGAAGCTCCATATTCTGTAAAATCTGAAAAACTTAAAACTGTAAAACTAGTGGTAAGATATGATACTTATTGAACTAATGTAGTAGTTCTGGTAAATTTTCAAGTGATATTGGGCTTTGAAATAATGCTGATGTGACAGGGGGTAATTTTTGTCACCAGGCCTCCAGGATTGACAAAAATTGTGGTGTCACAAATTGATTTTTGGGCCAAAAACACCAAATTACCTGATTTTTGGGCTTTAAACGGCAGCTTTTTGGGTCTTGTTTGAAGGTAAACCTGCTTAGATACCACCCACTTCCTGTCAATTGCTTGATTCAGGTCAGCTTAAGTCTTCATAGGTGTTTTCTGACTTGCAGCTCCTTTTTGGGGTTTCTTGGGGCAAGTGATGCCAACAAAGATGTCTTTATCCATGACAAAAGGTGAGCAAAGATACCTAATACATGATAAGGAACTGATAGCTATTTTCCACTGCTTAATGAAGTGTAGTTGCTATCTGGAAGGTGCACAGATATTCAAAGTGCTAAAAAATCACAAATCACTAGTGTTCTTCAAGACTCAACATCACCTCTCACAAAGAAAAGCTGAGTGGATTGACCTCATCCAAAGGTACCCCATGATCATTGAGTATAAATCAGGAAAAGAGTTACTCACAGCAGATGCCCTATCGAGGATATAATGTAAGCATATATTCTGTACCAACAGCAAATACCCTGATTGGCCAATGTCAATAGTGGTGAATCTCCAAGAAGTCTTCCCACCTGGAACTTCAAAGAACTTCTAAGAGAAAGTCCTAAATAACAAACATCTGTTTAAAATGTCTATGGTGCCCTACACTGCATAATACCAAGCAAAGACACGGTACTTTACATCCCATCAACACAAAATATTGTCACTATCATTTGTTATCACAGAGACTTGGGACTTTACCATAGCAGAAACCTATATGAATATCTCAAAACTTGCTATTGATGGTCATATATGCTGGAAAATATCAAGGAAGTCTTTAATCAGTGTTAAGTATATGAAAATTATACCCACTTTAAGGCATCCCTAAAGTATTTGATGCCAGTTACAACAACCCAACAGCTTAAGGTATGAACAATGGGCATTTTAGACCTATTATTGGCAAGAAAACAGATAATAGGTACATCATCACAGCCATTTACTACACTACCAGATGGCATATTGTGCAAGCCACTAAATAGAAAAGGCAACAGTGTGAGATAATCCATTGATAAATCAATCAATCATATAAGTTTGCAAACCCAACCTTCTAATCACAGATGGAGGGACACAGCTTGCAGCCAAAAACACCAAAAGTTACCTTGCCAAGAACGGGATCAAACATGCTTTTGCCAGCCCTCATCACCCACAAGTAAATGGGAGAACTAAAGGTTTAAATGAAGCCCTATAAGAAGCCATAATTAATTTATCTGCTAATAATCCCTAACTTTAGAAAGACATACTCCCAGTGGATCTTAAGGTCTGCTATACTTATGTTATCCAAAGCATGGACAAAAGCCCTTATGAACTTGTAGATGGACATAAACATGAAATTGTTAGTATTACTTTGGGACCACATCTAACCCTATACAAGGATGGACCCAATCAAAATGACCCTGGAGTATTCCAAGAAAGACAACAACAAGAGAAAAAAGAAAGACAAAGAGTCAATAGAGAGGCTGTACCACTACAAGTAGAGATTCTTGAACCAGGAGATGAGGTCTGAGTAGTCAACCATGATTAACAAAAACTAAATCTTGGACTAGGAGGCCCCAGTGTTACCAGAAAAGCCAAAGAAGATAACCTTACCTTGTTAATAGAATTGGTGCTCAAACACATTTGAAACCTGTAAGGATTAAAAATCCTTCCAGCTTAATTAAGCTAATGGAAAAGGATTCTGACACATGGAATTCTTGGCTTTTAGATCATCTCAAGGAAGTGAAATTAATTCCTCAACCTTGGCTACATCACATCTTTAAATTGGTACTCATAAATGGCAAAATTCAAATTCTGGATTGTCTTGGCATAGACACTAGTCATCTATAAGGAAATAAGCTTTGAATTAGTTTACAGAAGCTAGGTTAACTTTTGGATTCAAACCCAAACCCTTCAATCTGCACTAAGCTATCTAAGTTGAATAATCAATTAGATAATAATATTAAACAAAGCTTATCTATTGATTTGAAAGTAAATGTGGGCTCAGTTACTTCTATGGAGCTTATAAAACCAATAGATTCAAGACCCAGCCACACCAACAACTGCCCAGTCAATAAGCAATCACCACAGACAGAACAAACTAATAGAAATACTCCAGCAGTTACAGGGATCTATAAAAATCAAGTAGCAACCAACTCTCCAAATAATGATGTAGATAGTTTACTAATCACAATACCAGCTTGGCTAGACCACTCCCAGACCACATTACATAGCACTCTACTTCTTACTCAACTATCAAGTTTGGCTGTTGCAAGCTGCATCCTCCAGTATTCCTGGCAGCAGTCAGATCAAAGTGGCCAACCATAAAGTAGTTCCATGGTAAATCATTCACCCCAAATTCTACCCCACCTTATTCCACATTCCCAAACCAATTTCCAAGTATTCAGTAAGTATTATTGGGGCTTTCCTCAGTGCTCTAACAATTTCAACCTATTGATCAAATAAAATTTGAAACCTATATTTTTTACCCAGTTAAATTGGTAGATTTCTTGATTCAACCAATCTCAGATGGAAGTGAAGCAGAAATTCCTTCTGCTCCTCCTCTGTCTTTCCTTTTGGTTTTCCCTTCTTGAATGTCACCTATTTGACTCTAATATCAGAGTTAAAGATACCACTAAGACTTCATCTTGGGATTACTTATACACTAAGCACCACATTCCTCCTACCTGTGAACAAACGCCCCTCCTCCTTCACCTCCTCCAGTAATTCTCCCAGGAGTGCCATGGTATTTGTTGACTTATGTTGCAGTATATTGTGGTTTGAATCACTTTGCTCCTTTCTTGGGTTCCTAAAAATTGTGGGAACACTTGGTGAACAAGAGGATGGTTGGTATTCCTGTAGGATCATATTTGGTGGGTTTTCATCCTACTGCTCTTTTACATTACTTAGGTTCCCTCCTTTCTCAGGAGTGGATCCCTGACAAAACCCGTGCCCCACAATAGACTTGGCTGATGTAAGTCCAGAAAAGCACAAATGGGCTCAAAGTCACTGGTATTCAAGGCTAAATGTGATGAATAACAAACACCTCCCAGACACTCTGAGAAAATTAATGATGCTCTGCTTTCCAGCACCCTGGGGGAGATGTCATAACATCTTTGATTACTATCTCTTATGGAATAATTCCCCCAAGAAATGACTTGGCTGCCAAATAGCAGGGGGCACTTTTGCCACATTCTAATCTTGGAGACAGATAAAACAGTTTAAATCCTATAATTAACAATAGTTAAACAACCCCCATGACTACTATGAAATAAATAGGCACTGTGTGGCTTGCCATAATGCTGTAGAGTATATATTTATTGCAAGTATATAAAACAAGATAAAGGGGAAATCAAGAAGATGATGATACTTTATTTTGTATGAATATATGGTATTGTATAGTATCATAAGGAGCAACATAATGTCTATGTACGTCATGGCGGTAATGGGGCTTGTCTGAGTAGTATCACTTTTAGGATTAGAAATGTCTGATCTTGTACAGCATGGGTGTGTGGCAGGGGAGCCACCAATTATTTGATAGCTGGGTTGATCCTTGGGGAAGTGATCTCCTGAGAGGGGGTGATTGTAGATGTTGCTGCAATACTGTATAACAATATCCTTCTATATCAAATAAAGTATCACTATCTTATTTGTTTTTGCCCTTTATTTGTTTTATATACTTCCAAGAAGTTTATAATTGAAAAATGCAACTCATTTCTCTATATTGAGACATCCTATAGCAGGACACATATCTCCCCTGGATGCCATAGCCTATGATATAAAGTCTTACTATAAAATAAAGCCATGATCTGGTGAAATATTACTTACCACTTTTCTGTAACCCTTCTGAAAACAGCATATTTATTAACTTAACAATGCTTTATTTGATAAATGGTCTTGGTCTTAATACAGATGAATATATAATCCTGAAAGCTATACCTAATAGCTATAATGGTAAAGAAAAAACTTGTGCCCAAAAGCTTGACATGTATCAAATTGTTGCCCCTAAAGCTGAACATTTGTTTTTCTGGGTATTGACCTACGTTTGCAAATGAACTATTTATAGTTTATTGATTGGGAGTTGGGAGAAGGAAGAAGTTCAAGAGGGGACAGAAAAGTAATTTATAATAGGATAATTTTTATTGGGAAGCATGGTAACATTTATACCGTATGGGAAAGTTGTTGGGCCACCAAGGAGTGGCACATGAGGTGTTGATCAAGCTAATAATTACAATGTTATACATATAGCTTTGGGATCTAATGTATTAATTGACATCACTTATTATATGGAAGTACTATATTATTCTATGCTTGCAAGTTGAGTGGGACTATAATGATATACCTATCATAGGGTGACTCAATGAGTGCTTCCTGCAGGCTTTGAGATACATTAGAAGCTGAGTTGTCCAACTTGGGTGCAACACTACCTTAAGATAAATGTGAATTTTAGGTTTTTAAATCTTACTCTGAAATTTCTATCTGTATTAAAGTTGCTATTTGAAGCTTAGACCAGTTTAATATATATCTTCATGTTACTGTAAATTCAGAACCTAAACATAAAAATGTGGGATTGTCAAATACATGAACAAACTTTCAAATCAATTTTGAATGCCACTAATAGACTCAAATAATAATTTCAGAAACTGGAATCCAAATTTAATATACAGTAAGCATGCTAGGAAACACCAACCCAAATCAAGAAGCTCCACCATGACTAAAATCAAATGAAAAATTCAATCTCAATAACCATGTTTAGACATAAAAAGTGATTAAACTTTAAAATTACCCAAACCCAGAAAGGATACAATATTATACACTTCAAATCACACATATAGAAATTCTGTTACTATTCAAGGAAAAATCAAGAGAAAACAACTACTAACTATTAAACCAAAAACTTAAATAAAGAAATATTTAATCTAAAATATATTTTTTATTTTATTTTTATGGACCAACAATTGCATTCCCAACCCGCTCCTGCACCAGCCTGCAGGGCAGCCTGTCCACAAGGGCGTCCCAGAGGGTCCAAGAACAGACCCAGAACCCAACTCGAGGGGAGTCATGCTGACACACAGGCCTCCCAAGGTGTCAGTGCCAGCCAACCACCTCCCACATCTCAAGCCAGGAACAGTAGTCTTAACCCAAGACAAAAGCTGCTCTCAAGGCCTGCAACCAAAGTCTCATACACAAAGGTCATCAGGAATAATGAGGTTACATACACCTCTACTGTGTATCCAGTTTTCACCTGGCCCCGCACTCTTGATCCAAGAGTTGCTACTTCCTTTCCCCCGCGTTTTTGACACCACTTACAAGCCATTGGCCACCACCAAAGAGCCATCTGTGCCTATGTCTTATGCCATCAGTGATGGCGCCAGCGCAACCAAGCGTGATCCCACCTTCTACACAAAGGTCACCATCCCCTGTGTTGAGCCTGCTAACCAGGATGCCGCAGTACCTGCCAAGGGCCGGTGTCAGTTGACGGATAGTGAGTGTGAAGCTCTCCTCAACTGCTTGAACGTGGGAATGGCGGTTTGGGATATTGCATCCCAATTTGGTATCACGGCCAGATACATTGTCAACATAAACACCAAGTATGGCAACACCGGGCAAATTGCAAAGTCTGCCAAGGCTAAGCAGCAGCCCAGCCTACTTCTACCCACCCAGCTTGAGGCAATCAAGCAGTGGGTTACCATGGATTGCCACCTGGACTCACTTGCTGCCCAATCAATGCTCATCACAGAGTTTGGACTTTCTGTTTCTAAAACCCTTGTTTACAAAGCAATGGTTGATTTGGGCTTCTCCTGGAAAGTACTGGGAGTCTCGCCGTTCAACAGAAACAATGAGAAGACCATTGAGGATTGACACATTTATGCCGAGACATATCTGGCACTAAAGGAGACTGGGAATGTCCAGTTCTTCTGCATCAACAAATTGTAGTTTTCCTCCTCACTCAGGTCTAGGCATGGGTGGGTCAAGAAGGGGTCCAAGGATGGTGTAGCCCATTGTGCAGCTGTACGTTTTCAGACCTATTCCATGGTAGCGCTTCTTGGTCCTCGCAGGTTAGACCAGTATCAGATGATCAAGGATTCCCATAATAGCGGGACATTTCTTGATTTTCTCCGAACTGTCAAGGAGGATCTCTGGATTAATTACTGCAGTACAACTAACATTTTTGTGTTGGATAATGTTGGGCTCCACAAAGTGGATCTGGTTGTGTCTGAGTTCCCCCATTGACAAAAACAGCCACACCTCCAGCCACCAACTTATCAATTGTCCAATGAGACTTCTCTTCCTCCTGCCATATTCCCCATTCCTGAATCCAATTGAGAAGGTCTTTGGGTGGATCAAAAATAAGGTGAAGAAAGGCCTCCCTCAGGACACCAAGGATCTTTTCAACATCCTTGAGGTCAGTCAATTTGCAATGCCATCCAATGTGGTGGCGGCTTTTTACAAGCACTCATAATCTTTCCTCCCCAAAGCCCTGGCCTCTGAGCCAATCAGATAAATGGGCGCTCCAGGTTTTATTTGTTTTTATTTTTATTTATTTTTCTTATATTAGGACTCAAAAATTATTATTTATATATAATGACGTGATGTTTGATTGTATTATAGACATATAAGAATATGTATAAAAGGTAAGTAAAATTACTTATACTAGGTAAGAGGAATATATTTTTATTATAATGCACTGAATATTATATTGACTATTGCGCTAGCAAATAAATAAATTAAAAAAGATAGAAATAGATTAATTTTATTTAAATAATTGTGAATCCTTGTTGGTACTTTGGCTTTTTTAAGCCACAAATTGGACCTTGCAGGTCATAATCTGACCTTATTGATTTAGTGCCAATATAGCCACACGACACAACCACCAATGATTTTTATGTATCACTTACTAATTAGTACTTAGGACGCGGGTCAAGCATATTGAATATATTTATCAAATCATATTACAAGGGAAAGGTAATTTGAGTTCTAAACAATCACTTGTTTAGAATATAAGTGGAGCAGGCCGCCTGATGTGGATAAATTCAATTCTTGTTGTTTGTATATGTAATAAATGAACCTGTACTTGAGGAGCTAGTAAATAAAAACATTTTTAACTCATTTTTTATTATTTGACGTGGTCACACCTATAACTAATGTCTTGTAATATATTTAGATATATTACTATTATAATTTACACATTAAAATTTAAAATAAAATAAAAATATTAAAAGTAAAATTATAATTATAAATCTTAAAATTTATCTATTAAAGTTTAAATATTTGAAATTTAACTATTTTTATTTAATTGTGATTTATTCAATATTGAAATATTATATATTAAAAATTTTAATATTAAAAAATTCAATATTAAAATTTTACTATTAAAATTTAAGTTGCAAGGGAAAATGATTTATTAGGGGGATGCAAATTGCTAAGGGGATGCAACTATTCTGGGGAATTATACCCCAAAATTAAATTTTTGGCTAGAGCGTCCAATTGGATCCACATATGCTTCTGTATGTGGTGGATAACCCTGGATGTGATTGCTAGAGGGGTGGCGCCCTGTACTCCGGTGGTTGTTGAACATTTGATAAAAGGAAGGCGGGTGAGCAAATTGATTAATAGTTTTTTTCAGGGGGCACATAGTACCCATACAATGTTGCCAATGCAAAGGAGTTGTACAGGACGTGCTCAACTGTCCTATACCCCCACAGTGTCTTCTGGAATTTGAGTGCTAACCAGCATATGTTCATTTGAATAGGTACATCCTCCAACTTTTTGACGTTGGTTTTTAATATGCAGTGAAGGAGGATTCCCAGGTATACCGCGACGTGAATTCTTTGTGAGGTGTATTTTTCCAAGAACATGCACAGTTTTTTGAATTTTGACTAATCTATTAATATAGAAAGTTTGATTGAATTTGAAGAGGTTTCCGGGGGCGCCCAACTTGAATCAGCCCCCCAGGCCTCGGCAAATGAAATAAATAAAGGTTTAAAATTATTCACGAGGACGGCATCCCCGACTTTATTTGATAGTGCCTTAAAAACTTCATTAAATATTTCAGTTTTAAGATATTCAGTTCCTATTTGAAAGTTGTTTTGATTAGGTTTTTTCATATTTATTGATGTTTGCATATGGGAATAGTTGAATGCTTTCATATATATATTCATCAAAGTTTAGCTTGACATCCCCGCAAATTTCATTCTATCTCTTTGAAGTTGATATTTGATCCTATTTCATATGCTTCCTTTAACCATGGCGAGCACCCCGCAGGTGGTAAATATTCCCTATCTTTATCTTCAATATTTGAAAAATTATTCATATTCTGTTGAATTATTTTATTTATTTGGTTTTTATTTATTTGTTTTACAGGGGCTACCAGTGACTGTTAACCCCTGTAAAACAACTTGGCGTAAAAGCCGCCACTTCCACAACCTCGTCTCATCCCTAGTTATAACTAAAATAAATATAAGTAAAACATAAGAAGACTTACTAATTGTTTCCCCTGCGGCCCCCTCAGCCACAGGCGCCCCTTTAGCAAACTTCATGAGCGTTGGCTGCTCTTCATTAATTTTCCTAGGCTGAATTTTCCTGATCTTTCTTGCAACTTGTGCTTCCTCTTGATTTTTGTTTGATAAATTTTCAGTATTTCTTTAAGCGCTCCTGCTTCTTACTTATGCTTTGTTTTCATCTGTTTCCATTTGGTTGGTTTCCTCTTCATTTGTGTTTATTTCCTGTGGGATTTCATTTCCTTCAATTAGTTTGATTTTTTGAGTATTCTTTCTATTGGTTTTTGCAAATTCCCACAATTTTTAATTTCACTTTTGAAATCTAACCACTTGAGTATTTCCTTTTGAAGATTTAAAATTATTTCCTTGTGTTCTTCATTGACTATTGTTCCCAGGCTATTTTTTGCAGTTTCCTTTTGCTGGACCAAGGCTCTTCCCTCATTTCCCAGTTGATTTATTACATATTCCCTGATGTTGTATTCAAGCTTGACAACCTTTTGGAGGGCTGACTCTAATTTGTTTATTAAGTTATAGTTATTTGACATTTTGTTTGAATTACATCAAAAAACTGGTTTTTATAGTACTACCTTCAATGTGTGAATATTTTTCATCATCATCAATAAATTAAAGACTATAAATGTAAATATTGCATTAGAATATTGCAATTAGACATCAACTCTTGATATTTTGATATTATATGCATAACCAATTCATTTTATTAAACAAAATGAATTGGTTATGCATATAGTATCAAAATATCAAGAGTTGATGTCTAATTGCAATATTCTAATGCAATATTTCCATTTATGGTCTTTAATTTATTAATGATGATGAAAATATCCATGAAAATAATTATATGTTACCACATCAAATGTAAAACATTCTTTACATATGGGGAATGCTAAAAATGTAAAAAAATATATTATTAATTATGAACTGAAAGAAAAAAATCAATTTTAATAAGTTGGCACAAAGAAAAGCTTTATTTTACTCATCAAAGGACAAGTAGGCAAGGGAATGGGTGGAAAGAACATTGCCTTCATCTGCGCCTGTGAAAGGGGCGGCATCAGAGATAGTGGGGAGGGAATGGGTGGTGGCTTGGGAGTCAGGGTTGGAAGGCGGGTGGCTTGACGGGGGGTTGGGGAGGCAGGGTTTGTTGACTGGGAAGGGGTAGCAAGAGCTGATTGCTTCAATTGCTCAAATTTGTCTTCTGTCACATATTTGGGCTTGGTGAAACAGGTGGATTGGCGTGAGGGAGGCAGGAGTCCTTTCTGGACTTATCACTATCACTTGCATAGAAAATGACAAGATCTGATAGGTCCTGGACAAACATGGAAGGGAAAAGCTCATAACCCTTATCAATTTGGGTGAACAGCTCATTATATGTGGCAGGCTTTAAGCACCTGAGAGCAGAACTAAAATTATAGAGACATACATCTGCAAGATGCATGTCAGCGTGGTTGATAGGATAGGATCAACAGGTATGCCCCACAGCCCTGATTTCTTGGGTTGCCCATTCCTGCCGCTCCATCTTGGCACTCAGTACAGCTGTGTGCACAGTGTTTTGTGTGGCCCATTCCTCCAGCATGGCCTTGAGCTCTGTCTGGTAGGCATACCCATCTGCGGTGTTCAATATTGCAGAGTAGTGAGTGACGCCCAATGGGGAAACTGCCAACAAAACACCAACAAAATGATATAAGATTGGTCCACACTTGAGTACGTCAGACTGGATGCGCTTTTCTCCAAAGTCTTGAATACTTGCCAAAATCTTGGCATATGACAGGAAGATTACGTCATTATGGGTCCTAGTTGCCCTTTTTTTGATAAGATTGATGATTCTAGAATCATAGAGGTTAGTGTCCATCAAACTGGGACCACTGAGAACCTGATTGGATAAGAGTCTGGCAGCAATCACAACTCTGTGCATCCACAAATTCACTGTTCTCTTACTGGTGAAAATGCCGTGGAGTCCCAGTTGGAGACGGACCTGGACCAAGGGCATCTGCGGATCACACTCCATAATAGCCATCATGAGAGGGTGGGCTTTTTCACCTTCAGTTGAAGAACGGGCACCAGTTGGGGTCTTCTTGGTAGGGGGGCCACAGTTGGCATGGGCTCACAGGGTTGCAGCCACAGTGGACTTTGCAAACCCCATCATGGCCGCAATTTCCCAAGGGATATAAGCATCCCTCGCTTTTCAACCATTTTGAGAACAATCTCTGGAGTGATCAATTTTCTTCTGCGTCTTGCAGGCTGATTGGCTGGGGGAGGGATATGTCCATCTTGTGAACTGGACAATGCCATCTGATTGGCTGTTTTGGGATTCTGGGCTCTCTGGGTGACCCCATGGCTCAAATGGCTGGTTCCAGATGCCATTATTGATATGGGATTTAGGTTGGCAGCTGCCTGGGCATGATGGGCAAACAGGGCCATGCTGGAAGTTGCAGGAGAAAGAACACACTCCTGGGTGGTGCTTGCAGAGGGGCCTGCAGGTTGGGAGTGGCCATAGACGGAGGCTTCACTGTTAAGAGACCCAGCATAGCCCTGGATGATTTTGTCAAGGCCAGAGAACAGCTCGTTGACTTGGTTGTTATTGAAAGAAGACAAAATAAATTTTTATTAAAATTTTAAACTTAAAAAGAGGAGTGTATATTTTATCAATTTTATTGTTAAGTATATTAAGTTTTTGAATAGTATGATCTAAATTTTAGCCGCCCTAAAATGGAATAGGGTGATTTTTGAGAATGCCTATGATTCCTAAAAGAATTAGCAAAATCCACTCTAGATCCTTTAACATCCTTTTTGAGACACCCATAAATTATATTTATTTCAAATTCCTTGCAATTATGATTTGAAACTTGGTTCTTGGATTTGACAATCCCGCAATTTCAGATTTGTTAAGTTTTACATGATGTCTATGATTTGTTTGTAATACAGGAAATCTCAAATCATACATTAGAATCCCACATTTCTGATTCATGTATCCCACATGTGTTTGTTGTGTTTTGTCTTTTGTTAGTTGAGTTATCTGCTCAAGAGATTTGAAATCTGCCAATTTAAATAAACCAAAAAAAGTCAAATTAAATGGTTAATTTTATTTAATATTTTACTTTTCACTCAGCTGAGTTGCCTGCAAAAGTGATTCAGAATTTGGCCCAAGGATTTGACAATCCCACATTTTTACGTTTAGGTTCTGAATTTACAGTAATAGCATATACTTCATAAGATATATAAAAAACATTCTATAATAAAACAAGCCTTGAACAAAGTTTAGAGGTCAAAATGGTTCATTTAAAAAGCATCCTTTGCTTTAATTCAACTTGAAGAATACTTAAAAACAGGAGAAATACTTTTATTTTTTAGATATTATTGGTTATAAATGAATTTATTCCTAACTATCAAGTTTCTTGACTGCTCTAGCCTTTAATGTTTGCTAATTAGGAAGAGGGCTTAAAGAAATAGATTAAAATCTATCATCAAAGTATAGTAATTGACGGTATGATTAAAAGAGGTTTTTTAAGGAATTTTTTGTAGGTTATATATTAAGATATTTTGTAGAGATGATTGGCTTTAGTTGACAGAGACCAAATGCTTTTGTGCAAGATCAACTTTGATTTGCTGATAACTAAATAGTAATTCTTGAAACTAGATTGTTTGGACTGTGCTATGTTTAACAGCATTCTTCATATCTATAATTAATGTATCATGCCTTTATAGCTTTAAAGAAATTATGTACAACTCCCCAGTTGGTATTTAAAATTACAACTTGGCTTCGTCGTGGGTTAAACATTTACACTCCTAGTTCCACCATAGGAAAGTCCGGGTTTATTCACGATACCTTTAAAGGAGACCATCGTCGTCACTATCAAGTGAGAAGGAAGAAAGATTATCGAAATCAAACTCAATAAATGCATCAACTTCAGAGTCAGAGTCAGCGAAAGCAGCATTGTATGCAGCGTCGATATCATATGTCGGAGTGGGAATATCAACAGGGAGTGTGCAAGGACGCTTGCCCTGGGGTATTTCGCTGTTAATTGATAACTCACTGTACTGCCGTTTTAAAGAGGCAGGGGATATAATTTGGGGTACAAAGTCTATATCTGTCTGACCTGACAAGGGATTTGGATTACGATTATCGTCTATCGTTGTTGTATGTTTAAGAGCATTTAGTTGTTTTGGACTTAAAGAAAGTTGCATAGCAAACTCTTCAAGCTCGAGGGGTAAAACTGATTGAGCTTGGGAAGATATTGCCTTGAATCTTGCTTTGTTAATAGCGCCCCGAGTATTGGATGGTAATTTAGGAAGTAAAGATCCTCGACGATTAGGAAAAATTACGCATGTAAAGGATTAGAGCTTCTCGAGCCGCACGTTGAATTTCTTTTGGTGAATGCATGCCACTGATTAGAGTGGCTTCTAGCCTGAATCTATGTGTTCGTAGAGCTGAGGGTGAGTACCACATAATAATATCTTTAATTAGCCTTAGCCTAACAGAAGACATTTTAATAGGCCCGGTTTTTTCGTTTAAACATAGTAGATTAATTAACTCCAGTGGTTTTTTGCTCTTGATCGCAGCCAGCAAGAAATTGTAGCTTGTGGCGCTTACATCCTCATCGGAACTTTCAAGAGCCTTGATGATTGAAGGGGTTAGAGGCTCAATTATAGGAGAAGCCTTCATCCCTACAAGATGTATAAGATGGGTACAATAAAGACCAGACGAACTTTATGAAGCGAAAATATATACGATGAATAAAAACACAAAACTCTGTCTTTTTAAAAGGCATATTACCAACGTGTAATGGATATGATAATACCTCCAAAGTATTAAGATTAGCCAGCTAAAAGATTTTAAGTCTAAAATAAATATTTGGCCTGCTCTCGAACTCTAACTAAAACTTGTTTAACATAAAAATATATTCCTATCCCTATACTTAACCATATGCATACCAAGGCCATCCGATTGACTTCGTTTAATTGAAATTGCAAACATAAACAAGCACTCCAAAATGGTTTATTCATGGCTAGCATACCAAAATATTTTAGCTATGATTGGCCACGCTCAAGCACCAAGCCAATGAAGCACTGGATTTCACATATCTTGGACTTTGATTTTTGAACAAGAGGAACCAAGAGCTATAACCACTTACCAAAGTCTAAAACCATAAATGTATAATAAGCCACTCCAAACAGCAGAGGCAGGATTTCCAAGGACCAATCTTAGTCACCTTTGATCCAACTATGTGGGTCATTATTTTTTGTTATGCCTAGGCGCCATATCGAATCTTTTATAGCTTGATCACATTACTTCACCTTCAAACTGCTCAAAATATGTAGAATGTGATCAGATCCTTAAGCTTTAATCAATCTCTGGATCAGATGAAGAAATAAGAAATTTATCATCCTGTAGGGCTAAAATCACAACTTTTAATACTACTGAGAATATCTTAAGTGGGACATGCAAACTAAAGATAATTCTGATGAGTTGCATGGGAGAGTCATAATAGCCCCAAAGCTATAAACGATATTACCCTATCTTTAGCTCACCATCACTATTCTTAGTTTGTATCAGAAAAGAGTTGTTTTTTTAAAGATAAATAACTCTATGTGAAATGGCAACTGTGGCGAAATCAACTCCCTGGTAGTCAACTATTAAGTAAAGTGAGAATTCATTTTTTTGTCTGATCGACTACTGGAAGTTGACATTTTTTAATTGACGGTACTTGGTGTACTGAAAACTTCTAATATAAAAAATTAATCTCTACAACTATGGTATAATAAAGTGACCCCAGAGAGCCCAAAAATGCAATAAAAACATATCTTAGCTAATAAGAATAAGAGAAATAAGTAATTATTTCTCAGTTTACTATGTAATTTACACTCTTCACTATAAAATTTTTTATTGCCATAGAAATTACAATTCTAATGATACAAAAAAGCAAAATATTATAATTAATACAAAATATAAAGAAAAATTAATATTTATTTGATATGCTCCATATAAGCACAACTGTGAATATCTTATGTATATTAGGAAATTAACAAAAATTAAGACATTCCATTCACTTTCAACTATAACTATTTATCTCAAACTCACCATACATGCATAAAAAATCAGTGCTATCTAATCAAACTAAAAAATAAAGCTTTAAACTAAAAAGTAGAAATTAAAGCTAAAAATTAAAAGTAAAAAACATAGAAGCAAGCAAGAAAGTTTATTCCTCCCCCCTTTCCCCTTCTTCATCTTGGCCCCTTCCAGGAGGGCAGTTGCAATATGCTCAAGCTGCTGCTTGATCTCAGAGGCCTTGTAATTGTGCTTGGCTGCATCATGGATGGCCTTGGTGAAGTAGGTTGACTTTGTGGTTGGCTTGATGGGGGGATGTAGTTGGCAAGATCCCAGAGCTTGGAGATGGTCTAGTCCTGCTCATGTTAAAGGAGGGGAAAGAACTTATTGAACTTTGGGTGAAGCCCAAAGTTGGACTTGAGATGCCTGTGGTAGGCCTCAATTGCTGAAGTTGCCTTCAGCTCACCATTGACAGCAGCCTGGTACATGTTCCATGAGGCCTTGGCTCTGGCCTTGCCTCTGAGTGACAACCTTCCCAATCCACTGGGGCTCAAATTACTCCAGGAAAGGCATGAACTATGTATGCTTCACTATGTAGGGATTTTTTGAGAGAATCTCAAACCCCTGCGCAGTGCGCTCTGACTTTAAAAAAGAAATGCATTAAATTGTGCCAGCACAAATTTGCAGGTGTTCAAGATATCACTGCGGTTCAATCTACTAAACTCATCATTGAATTTCACATTGTGAGCAACTGCTTGGCAGAAATGAAAGTGGCATCTCTGCACTTCCCTGTTAAACAGCTGCTCATATGCATTGAACTGAGAAGGCTCAAAGTCCATGATGCATATGTGTGGGCCAAGAGAACAAAGCTTTACCTTTTCCTCCATGTCCAGGGTGGCCTGGTCCTTGTCAGCATCAGGAGGGTTGGCGCAGGTGTGTGGGGGATTTCTTGGCATTGCCAGTGGGGGAAGAAGGGAAAACTCTTGGCAGAGGATGGAAAAGATGTGGGTATAGATGGCCTTGGTGACCCCAGGAAGAAAGAAGAAGGTGAGTGGAATCACCCAGATGTCAATCTGGGCATGAAACATCCAGAGCTGGTAAATCAACCAGGGGCAGGTGGCAAAGGTACTATCAACTAGCCAGGTTGACGCCCTTTTCAACTCCATCAGTTTCTGCTGAGTTGAGTAGCAGATGATACAGTCCTTGACTCCTGGCCCATCATTGTGGAGGAAGAAGTGCTCCCCACTTGAGAGCTGCTTGAGCTTGTGAGTGAGCGTAAGCTCAGAGAGAGCGTTAGAGGCCTTGGGAGGAGAGGGATTGGCTGTGATTCTTTTACTGCTTATAAAATTAACCAGCTTTTCCTGTGTGAGCACCAACTTGGGATTGTTGGGCTTTAGGTACTGGAGGGCCTTGATAGCCAAATTGGAAGCGCAGATGTTGGTGGAGGTGGGTATGACCTGAACAAGGTACCATTTAAGCATCCTTGTGATTAAGTGATTAGGGGGCTCACAGGTGTGCTCCCCCTTCTTGGCTGTGACCCATCCCCAGCCTTTGGTGTTCAGGCGGCCCCTGCAAGTCTTATCCTCAAAAACAAAATGCTTTCTCTTGGTTTGGCACTTTTGATTGTGAGAATTGAAAATTTAATTATCAGTGACGTAGTCAGGGCCGCCCTTCACAGACATAATGGGGAAGTAGGGGGAAAGCGCTTGGGAACTTTGAACTCTTCATCCATATTACAGATGTTGTGGATGGCCAGTGGATCCCAAGCCACATGGCCAGATGCTTTAAACTTCTTGGAGTATTCCTCTGGCTCATCTTGGGGATCAGATGAAGGAAGGGGAGAAGAGCCATCAGGGCAACATTGCCCATGTTGACACTTTGTTGATATGGTCACTGTTGATACAAAACTCAAAATCTACTATGTTTTTTGTTAGTTGCGCTAGCTTAATTCTTTTTTTAAAGCGTTCAGGGGTGTGAATCCAGAAAACACAACAAATTCATGGCCATCTCAACACAATTTAATATTAAGCTTAATAAAAAACTCAATTTAACCAGTTTTTCCCTTTACATTTACTAATAAAAATTAGTTTATTTTTTATTTGTTTTCATGACGTAAAAGTGTCAATGTCGACACTTTTTAAGCCAAACTTAATTTTAATACTAAAACTGAAACATCTATAACAAAGAAATTAAGTGCACATTTAAAAATATTTTTTATTAAGTTAATATATAGAAAAAACAGTGCACATACATTTGATTGTTGAAATGTTCATCTTATAAATATATATGTGGCACTTTTTCCGGCTTTACTATATTAAATGGATAGGTGGCTAAGGGCAATTCAATAATTTAAACGTGAGTTACTATGTAAGTTGCTATAGAATTTATTATTAAAAATAATTTCCACACTTGGAAATGCTGTTTATTTGCTTGTGATTATCTGCCAGGGTGGAGTTAAGCAAATTAAAATGGTGCAATTAAGCCTAAATTACTATGCCACTTCCTATTGAGGATGTAGTAAGTGCCAAAGTTGACACTTGACCTTTTTCATATATTAAGACAACATATTAACAACTTTCATTATATGCCATAGTAAAATATCATATTCCCATCCCCAAAAATCATTTTTAATTAATAAATAAAGAACTTTGATAATTTTTTAACTTGTTTCCATATGGTTTTTATTGTGTGAACAAAAATAGACTAAAAATGGTTAATATTTGCTAGTTTGCTTAAATTTAATTAAGTGTACTATGTTTTTTCATAGTAAATTTTCAAAATAATGTCAACAGTGCCAATGTTGTCTCTGAAAATGTCTACAATTTTACTAATTGCCAGTGAGAATTCAGCTTTTTTTACTAATTTTCACTCATAATGCCAACACTTTTCATTTCTCACATATGAAACTTTATGTTTTACATAATAAAAACATTTGAAACTTTAACATGCTGTATTTTTAACTTTTCTCTTTCATATTATTTAATTTTTAAAATAAAATTTAAATCAAAAGCTACCTTTTTTAAATATTTCTTTTAACTTTTAACTTGTTATTTAAAATTTTAGTAAACCAAAACTTTTCTACTATTTTTTATACTTTAAAATTTCACTAAAAGTATTATAAGTATAAAGTTTAAATATAAATATTTTTATAGTTATTTTGTTTTGTTTTTAGATATAAAGCTTTACCCCAGAACTTGTTACTTATTATTTTAGGACAAGAATACTTCCAAACAGCCCAAAGGCACTAAGCGTCCCACCAAGACCCCCCAAGCAGAAGCCTTTATCCTCAAAGAAGGCTGCCCCTAAGCCCTCTCCAAAGTCTTCTCCCACGCCCTCCCCCAAGCAGAGCCCAGCTCACTCCACTGGGGGAGAGAAATATGATAGTTCCCTTACAAACCACAGTTTTTACAACTCAGCTTGAGATGAGGAACCCTCCAAGAAGCGGCGCCAGGCCAAAAGTCCCATCCCAAGGGTAAGTCTCCCAAACATGAGGAGCACCATGATAAGCCCTCTTCTGATCCCCCACCAAACTCTCCTTCTTCCAGCTTGCAAGGGAATGACTCCAAGCCCTGGCCCAACTACTTCCCTGGCTTCTGCCATGCTCCTGCTGGCCCTTGGGACCCTCTTGTGGCCCACAAAATTTGCAATGTTGATGGGAAATTTAAGGTTCCTTTCTCTTTACCTAAGTACTTCCCCATAATGAGTGTCAAAGGGGGGCCAGTAATGGTGGCCAACAGTTATATTTTCTCCTGCAATAGTGCCAACCAGGGCTTCAAGAGCCGCCACTATACCTGCAAGGACCACTCCTGCCCAGTGTGGCTCAACACTGAGCACTGGGACCTGGTCCAAACCATCAAGGGCAAGCATACCTGCATCATGCCCAACACCACCATAGCCTTCCTTCTCAAGTGGTATCTGTTGCAGATTATGCCTACCTCCAAGGACCTTTCCCCCACCCAGCTGACTGTGCTTTCCTTCAAGTACCTCTTGTCCACCAACCTCATGAGGGTGCCAATCCACAGCCATTTGGTCAAGTTTGTGAGTAATAGGCGTCAAGCCTCAAAACCCCTGGCCAAGAGTACCACCACCATCAAAGGCCTGGTCCCACAGATGCCCTCAAGAAGACAGAAGATGGTGAGATGTTCCTGCTCCATGACAATGGGCAGGAAGTGGAGGATAGGATCATTGCCTAAGCCAAAAAACACAAAACCTGGAGCAGCTTAACACTGCTACTACCTGGCTATGCAACAGCACATTTGCAACCTGCCCTACCCTTTTCAAGCAGCTTTGGGTACTGCATGACCAATTCAACACCCAGGTCATCCCCGTCATTTTCTTCCTCCTGCCTGGTGATAAGACATAAGTCTACACCAGAGCCTCCAAGTTGTCTGGGATGCTTTAAGCTCCCTTCCCATCAACAAGATCACCCCTCCCATCCACGCCACCAGAGTGAACCCTTCCTCTGCTGAGAAGGATGAGTCTGCCCAGGCTACTGAGCAGCTAGCTTATGTGCGCTCACTTGGGCCAAAGGAGATCATCATGGACTTTGAGCTTACTCAGTTGCAAGTCTTTGAGGCCACCTTTAATGGGGAATTACAGGGCTGCTTCTTCCATTTTAGGCAGGCTCTCATCAAGCATCTTAAGAGCAAAAAGGAGCTCTTTGAGAAGTATTTAAATGATGGTAAAGGGAAGTGCTGCTTTGCCTTAACCCAGTTTACTGCCTTGGCTTCTGTGAAACCTAAGCATACTGGGATTAGCTTTGAGGCCCTCCTGGAGGATGCTTATGTTGCAACCAAATCAATGATAATTCAGTATTTGATTGGGGAAGACAACAGTCAAATAAAAAAGACAAGAATGAATAGAATAAGGTGTGGCTTATTGAGGAATACTTTAATTAATCTATCATATAAGGAAGCCACAAGGCCACCAGGGGGTGGCACAGTGGAAGTTTTGACATAATGTTTGGACTGTGGAATAACTTGCGCAGGGATCAGCAAAGTCAAATTGGCAGTGCTCCTAATTAGGAGATAGTGCTCACAATTTGACACTACCATTAGATTGATACATACCGTTAGATACGTCCTGGGGCAGCTCATCAAGCACCCCATGTATTGTAAGATACATTAGCAGACAAGGAGGAAAACTTGGTTGCAACACCCCCTTGCCCCCTGTTTGTTGTCAGATACCAGGATTGGAGTCTGCAGAAGATCTGGGAAGGTCTGCACAAACAACTTTTGTGTGAAGATGGCGCGGCAGGGGTGCAAGTAATCATGGTGGAGCTTTTTTGGTGTTTGATTGGGCGTCTTAAAGTTGTTAGGCATGGTTATCATAGACTGCAGCTATTTTAAAGGGTCTCAAGTGGTAGGGCTCCAATTTGGCAGAGTTGGGGCTGAGGGAATAGACAGGGTTGCCTACAGCGTATCTTGCCTCAAGGTGCTTTGTCCCCCTCAATCTGTTTGTGTTTGATATCTTGAGCCTTGGCACCCCACTGGCTCAGGGAGGTGGTAGTTTTCAGGGGTCCCAAAGGCCAAGGTGCTGGGACTGAAACCAGTACCCCTGTTAATTCTTGCTTGTAAAATGAGTAGGGCGGTGGGCAGGTGTTCAGTCCACGCGGTTTTGGGGTGCTCTTTTGAGAGCTTGGCAATCAGTTGGACCAACAAACCATTTAAGCACTCTACACGCCCATTGGCCTGGGGATGGTAGGATGTTGTGGCTACTTGTTGGAGGGTGTTCTTGGCGTAATACACCATCATGTCTTTCCCTACAAGCTCATGTCCACCATCTGTGATAAGACGTTTGGGCTTCCTAAAGCAGGCCATAATTTCCTTGCCAATGAAGCGGGTGATGGTGGTGGTGGTGTGGTTAGTGTTTGCCCATGCTACTGACCAATGGGTGAAGTAATCAATGGCTGTTATGATATACTTCTTGTCCAGTCTGTCTTCAGGGAGAGGCCCAACAATATTGAGGGCCCACTGCTTGAAGGGTTCCATGGCTTTAATGGGCAGGACAGACTTGGGGGTGCAGGTTTAGATGTGTTCTTTTTGCACAACACACATGTTTTGAGGAGGTCCAAGATGTCTTGGCGCATACAGGGCCATCAAACTTTACGCTTCATGATTTCAAAGAGGTTACATCCTCTGATGTGACCCAAGGTGTGGTGGTAGTTTAGTATGGTATCCCCTTGCTGTGTGGTGGAAATATAAGGTGTCTTCTCACCTGTCTTTGCCCGGTGGCAGACGTTACCTGCATCAGTGGTGAACTGACTCTTGTTGTCTTTCAGCTTGGAAATAGTCACAGAATTAAGACCTTTGTAAAAAATGGCTTCAGGAAGTAGATATAGCATGGGCCAGTCTGGGTACAAGCTGTTATCTCCTGTGATGGACGTTACATACAGCCTGGAGAGGGCTTTGGCTGTGACAAGTTCCTTCCCAGGCTTGTATTCATTGCGCAACTGATAGGGGGACAGGCGCTTGACCCAGCCTGCTTGATGTTGCATTAAGTGTGACTGAGTGTTGAAGTACTGAAGCAACTTGTGATCTGACAGGACGCGGGGTAGAAAGGTGGCACCCTCCAGGTAACAGCGCCATTTCTTGATGCAGTGCACAATGGCTGCTAACTCTTTGTCATTTATGGGGTAGCCTTGCTCTGATTTGGTAAGATTCCTGGATTTGTAGGCCACAGGGAGAAAGACACCTTTGTCAGTTTCCACCCTTAGCACGCCTCCTATGACTCTGTCAGAGGCATCAGTCTCAGGTTTGTACTGGCAGTTCTAATTGGGGAATTGAAGTACAGGTGCGTTTGTAAGCTTCTTCTCCAACATCTCAAAGGCTTGATCTCTGGCAGGTGTCCAGTGGAAGTGCTGTTTTGTGTTTGAGAGCTTGGTGAGGGGTGCTATTAGTTCTCTGCAGTTGGGAATGAGCTATTGCACATAGGCAACCATGCCTAAGAATGTCCGCACTTGGACCATGTTGGTGGGGGGCAGCATGCTGGTGATTGCCTTGATTTTGGCAGGGTTGGGCTTTATCCCTTGGGCAGAGATGGTATGCCCAAGGAATAACAGCTCTGGCTTGAGGAACTTGCATTTGGAGGGCTTAGCTTTTAGCTGATTCTTTCAAAGGGTGTCAAGGACAGCACAGAGGTGTTGGAGGTGTGTGGTTTGATTTTGACTGAAGACAATAATGTTGTCAAGGTACACAACCACACATTTCCCAATCAGTTCCTCAAATGCTTTGTTTATCAACATGGCAAAGGTGGAGGGAGCATTGATCATTCTGAAGTTCATGACCTGACACTCAAACAACCTGTAGCGCGTGCAGAAGGCAGTTTTTGCCTCATCCCCTGGTGCAATGAGAACCTGGTTGTACCCTGCAGTGAGATCAATCTTGCTGAAGACCTTCTCACCTGCAAGTGTATCAAACAGGTTGTCAATCAGCGGCAGGGGGTACTTATTCTTAACAGCACCTCATTTAAGGCGCAGTAGTTGGTTACCAAACAAAGGGACCCGTCCTTCTTGGCTACAAAGAAGACCGCCGCCCCGTATGGAGAGAGCGAGGGGTAAATGAAGCCTTTATCAAGCGCTTCCACAAGGTGTTGGCAGAGGGTCTCATCTTCTTTTGGTGTAAGACAATATAAGGGACGTGCTTTAGGTAATAACCCTTGGAGTTGTACAGCATGCTGAATCTCCCAAGGAGGAGGCAGTTGGTCCAGTGTTTTTCTGAAGACGTCCTTGTACTCATTGAGGAGAGCGGTGAGCGCTGGAGGAGGTGAAGTGGTCAAGGGAGGGGCCACAGATGGTTTGGCGCAGATAACTTTGACTGAGCTTTGGTTAAAGTCTAGTTTCCCCCCTTGAAGTTGTACAAGCCTTTCTCTGTTATTCTAACAAACACAGTGTCGTGGAGTAACTTGCTCATTTCAACAGGGTAAATCTGAAAGCCCACTCTATTCCTATTGAGGGTGATAACAGATGTATCCCAGTTGATGTAGGGATAATTGTGTCAGAGCCAGTTGAGGCCAGCAATTACATTGTGGCTGAGCCCAGCCATGATTGGCCCAGAGAGCTTAACCTGGACGTTTCCCATTCTCACAGAGAAGGGTACCGTCTCATGGGTAATGGCAACTCTGCAGGAATCAACTACTTGTACTGCCTTGAACCTGCTAAGCACGCAATCTAGTTGTTGGGAGTCAGCAAACGCCTGGTTCACCATAGTGTGATCAGCCCCAGTATCTACCAGTAGTTTGCGGGTGTTCCTAAAGAAACAGAAGGGGTAAGCCAAACAGGTAATTTTATTGGGAGAATGACTGGCTTGGAAGACAGGGTTGTTACTGTAGACTTGAAATACGTCTAGGGTCTCAACATTGTGCACATTATAGTTGCAGGGATTTTTGGCAAGCAGGGACTGAGAGGAAGGATCAGGTGGGGTTTTAGAACCTCTTGTTGCTATAACCTCCAGGCTTTTCATGGCTCCTCAATCTGTGCTAGCTGGAGCTCCCCCTTGCGGGGGCGTTTGGCCCCATTTTCCTGCTGACGGGGCTGGCAGCAGCCCGCTTGACTGTGGTCACTGCCAGGTGTTGCACAGAGTTGGGACAGAGCATCACAGGTACAACAGAATCCCATGGAGGCCTGGTTGTTGGCCTTCAAAATGGCTTTGTAGCAGTCATCAATGGAGACATAACAACCTACCAGGACCCACTTACAGATATGGGGCTTAAGCCCATTGATTATTAGGGTCAAAAGCATGGCATTTCTGTCAGTTATGGCTTTGGGGGTGGCAGCAAGAGCTTGCTGCCAGGCGGTGAGGTACTCAGGAACAGACCCAGTCTGTTTGATTGCTAGAAGGGGAGTTCCTACCACAATGGGCAAGAAGGTCTTGCTGTAGCAGGACTTTGCGGCTTCTTGGAATGCTGCCCAGGTGACTTTGATTTCCTGACTGGCCCAGTTGGTGAACCACACGGCGGCGGGCACCGTGAGGCAGCCAGACGCAGTGGCAACCCACATGGGCTCAGGGACTTAACAGATACAAAGGCGGGTTTTGGTGGATTGGAGCCAACTGATAATGTCAACCCCTTTGACTCCACCTGCAAAGGATTCCAGCTGAAGATTGAGCATGCGTTGTTAGGTCTGACTGGGGAGGGGTGACACTGGCAGCATGCTGCCCAATGCAAAGTCAATTGTACACACTTGTGAGGACTAGCTGGTCTTGATAAATAACATACCCCCCGGGGATGTCCCCCTTGAGGATTGGCAAGAAAGTTTCTTGATGGGGAGTAGCCATACAGCCCGTACTCTCTCCTTTCTTAGGGAGAATTTTTGTTTTAGGTAGGTTGTGAACCTACAGCTGCTACCACTGTTGCAACTGAACCAATGAGAGTTCAGTATTTGAATTGGGGAAGACAACAGTCCAATAGAAAGGACAAAAATGAATAGAATAAGGTATTGTTTATTGTAAAATATTGTGATTAATATAATATATGGGGAAAGCCACAAGACCACAAGGGGGTGGCATAGGGGGAAGTTCAATGTAAGGTTCAAAGCTGAGGAATAACTTGTTTGGAGATCAGCAAGTCAAATTGGTAGCGCTCCTAATTAGGATGAAGTGCCCGCCATTTGATATTGCCATCAGATTGGCTCATGTCATTAGATACATCAAGGGGTGACTCATTGAGCGCCCCCTGTGTATTGTAAGATACGTTAGCAGGCAAGTCTGGAAACTCAGTTGCAACAAGGAGATGGAGTTGGGGGAGAGGGAGTTGGAGACTTTGCCTTTGCAGGCTTCTTTGCATGCTTGTGGGTGATTACAGGGTACTTTGAGCCCTTTGAGGCTTGGCGTTTGGTAGGCTTGTTGTTCTTGTTTGATCTTGGCTAAAGAAAAGTTTAGTATTGTAAATAAAACAACATAGAGAATATAAAAAACACAAAGAGGTAAAGCAAAGTAAAATATAGTAAAAATTATACATAAAAAGTCTTATTTAGCAATAAAAAACATAACAAAGTAAAGGGAAGCAAAATAGAAAAAAAAGTATATATTTAAAGGGTAAAAACATAGAAAATATGTGATATTTGATGAAGCCTCAAAGATATTAGGTTCAGCATAACTTCTTGGGGCTCAGGGTACCAGGTTTAAAAAATTGCCATAATGTCATGGATCCAGTCTTGGACAGCTGGCTGTTGTTTTCAGGGGTAACTTGGGACAGCTTTTTTGCAGGCAAAGCCCACCACAAGAGAGGAGCTAACTTAAAAAGGTAGGAGACAGACTTTCCCACCCAGGATCACAGGCCAGCAACCGGAATTATAATGTCAATAACCCCAGTGAGGGTGATGTACATAATTCTGAATAGCTTGCCAGTGTGGTCAGTTGGGAGGTTGGGTGAGGAAGCAGGCATAGGCTTGGGCGTCACAGGCGGTTCCATGTGGATCTCATAAGCAGGAAGATATTTAAATTTTCTCTGAACAATTTGGGTGTTGAAAATATCCACAGGCCTTGACAGTTGTATCTAACTGCTGATTGTACGCGGGCCAAAGGATTGAGTTCAAGTATCTTTTCCCGGGTATAGTCCATATATTTGGTTTTCAAAGGGTAATCAGTGAAGTGGACAGGGCCAAAGGGTACACCTGGAGGGCAGAAAACTGCAGTCAGAGGGACAGGAGAGCCGGGAGATCTTGTACTGAATTGGTAGATGGCAAATACAAAATAAGACAGTAGCTGTGTAAGCCAAAATAACATAATCTTTATTAAGAAATGGTAGCAAGTTTGGAGTGCAGGGTCCTTTGGTCTATATGGCACCTCACTTCCAAACTTAATATTTTCCATGGGGGGTTCATCAGGGCCTAGGAAAAGGCAGGGCTGGGGGTTCTGGGTGCCCTGGTTCAAGGGCAGCAAAATGGCACCCGGGCCAGAAGTTCTTTCATTGGTTGGCAATCTCAAATTGGCTACTTTATTATCTTGCTTTAGAGTTGGGGTCACAAGGTCAGGTTGCAGGCCCGTGCCTCTTTCTGGGGATGGCTCTTGATTTATTGCCAGTGTAGACTTCAAGCTCATGAAGCTAATGGTTGAAATTTTTTTGCCTCCATTAGGCGCTCTGATTAGTCCTTCATTTGGTGCGCTGATTTCTTTGGTTTGGCTTGCTTTACCATTCAGGCCAACATTCTTTATATCAGCTTGCAGGGGCTTGACCTCAAGAAAACGCAGGCAGGCAGCCCTTTGGTACATAGGGCAGGCAGCTCAAGGGAATCCAGGATCAGGGTTCAAATCCCACTCCCTGGCCTGGGTTTCCAGGGAGGAAGAATTTTCAATCCTGACACCATTCCCTTCTTCCCCCAAGAGCCCTCCCTTCTGGTTCTTTTTGTTCAGATAGAGTTGAACAGCTTCTTGGGCATTAACCAGATTACTCAGTGGTTCCAAAGTACTTTTCTCTAGCAGCTATCCTTTTAATTTGACGTAGTACTGGGGTTTTTGGTAGTGGGTTCTGTCACTGTGTATGTATTTGACTTAATATTCCTCAGAGCGGCCTGTTTGGATGGGTGGGGGGCTGTCTTGAGCTGTTGGTGGGGGAGCAAGTTCCCATCTTTTTTAAACAACAGGGAGCGGCAAAACACGTCATGAATCTTTCAGGAGGGGGGTAGGTCTAGTTTGAAGGCAATCTCTCTGACTAGTTTGACAATCTTGTGGGGGCCACTTCTTCTGTGAGCTAACTTCCTACAGGGCACATGTAGGGGTACATTCCAAGAGTCCAGGTATAATTCATCTCCAACTTGCAAGGGTTGGCCCGGATTTTGTTTGCAGTCAGCAAAGGCTTTGTATGTTTGCACTGCACAGTTCAGGTTGGTTAAGCATGTTTTTTGTGTGTTGTGGATCTGTTCAATCCAGGAGCACCCAGTGGTGTTAGTTTCCTTCTCACCAATCTTGGGGACCCAGGTGGGATCAAACCCATAGTTGGCTTTGAACAGGGACATACCAGTGGAGGCATGGTCTTTACTGTTGTAGGCAAACTGAGCCATGGGGAGCATTTTGGCCCAATTATCCTGATTAGCGTTGGCATAGTATCAAAGGTATTTTTCAAGAATCTGGTTCACTCCTTCAGTTTGGCCGTCTGTCTGTGGGTGGTAAGAGGTAGATACACATTGCTTGATTCCCAAGTCTTTCATCACCTGTGTCCAGTAGTTTGAAGTGAATTGGGGTCCTCTGTCTGTGATGATTTCCTCAGGTGTTCTGTGTTGAGTGAGAATGAGGTTATGGAAGTGTTGGGCTGTCTCTGCTGCCGTGCAATGGGGGATGGTTGGTACAAAGTATGCCATCTTGGTGAAGCGGTCTACCATGACCAGGATTGCATTAAAGGAGAGGGATGGGGAAGCTCCACAATTTAGTCCATAGAAACAGATCTCCAGGGTCCATGAGGTATGTCCAAGGGTCTTAGCAGCCCTTCAGGTTTGTTTCTGCGAGTTTTGGTCCGTCACCAGGTCTCACATCCTTTCAAGTATGTGCTTACTTCTTGGTCCATTTTTGGCCAAGCAAAGTTCCTTCTGATGCTTCAGAGGGTCTTGAGTCTCCCTTGGTGTCCAGCCATCTCGGAATTGTGATAGTCTCTCAAGATGTTGGTTCTGATGTTTTTTTCTGGTACAAAGATCCTGTTGTGGAGCATTAATGTTGTTCCTTTCAATGAGTAGTCTTTTTGGTAGTGGGCGCTATCCAAGGATTTGGAGAGGTCAGAGATCATGATTTTGGTGAATTTTTCAATTGTTTGGGCCTTCAGTACTTCTGGTTTGCTGGATCTGATTTTCATCAATCCCAGGTGGATGCCTAGGCTCACTAAGTCCAAGAGGACTTGGGTGTTGTGGTTGCAAGTTTCTATGTGGGTAGGCACTAATCAGTTCTTCTACTTAAGACATTGGGTACCACGTTCACCTTTCCTGGCTTGTAGTATATGATCAGGGTGTAGTTGACCAGTTCTAAGGTCCATCTTGCTTGTTGTTGGTTAAGCTGGAGTGGTTTGAAGAAGTAAACCAAGTTCTTGTGGTCTGTCAGGACCTTTACTGGAAATTCAGTGCCACATAGGTACTGGCACCAATGTTTCAGGGTCTTCATTATTGCAACCATTTCTTTGTTGTATATTGGATAGTTTCCTTCAGCGGGCAGCATCTTCTTGAAGTAATATGTTACAGGATGTAGCATACTATCCCCTCCTTCCTGAAGAAGGATCCCACCCACTGCAAAGTTGGATGCATCTGTCTCAAGCACAAAAGTTTTTGACAGGTCAGGAATGGCAAGGACAGGGGAAGATGTGAAGGCCTTCTTCAGGGTTTCAAACGCAAAAGTAAACTCTTTAGTCCAGACAAACTGGACCTTGTCCAAGCAGAGCCTGGTCAGTGGTGGCATAATAGAGGAAATTTTTTATGAAGTCTCTGTAATATTTTGCTAACCCCAGGAAGCTTCTGACATCTTTCTGGAATGTGAGGATAGGCCAGGAGGTTACAGCGCCCACCTTATCCTGGGTCATTGAAAATCCTTCAGTCTTCACAACGTAGCCCAGGAATTCCACCTCTGGCTGGATGAATTCACATTTCTTGAGTTTTGTGTGTAGGTTGGCTTGTGAGAGTTTGCTCAGGATTAGGTCCAGGTGGAGTAGGTGCTCTTTGTGGGTCTTGCTATAGATGAGGATGTCTTTGAGGTAGGTCATACAGAACTAGTCAAGGCATTTGCCCAGGACTGTGTTGATCATGCGCTGGAAGGTGCTGTGTGTGTTACATAGTCCAAATGACATCACCAGGTATTTGTAGAGTCCATATCTGGTCTTGAATGCCGTTTTATACTTGTTGCCTTCTTTGATTTGGATTTGATTGAACACATCTTGAAGGTCAATCTTGGAGTACACCTGGGAGCCTGTCAACACATCACATAAGTCATAAGCCTTAGAAATGGAGTAGCGGTTCTTTATGGTTATATTGTTCAACTTCTGGTAGTTAACGCATGGGCGCATACTGCTGTCCTTCTTGCCCACAAACAGCATTGGTGACAAATAAGGGCTTTTGGACACACAGACAAAGCCTTTCTTGGACATGTCTTTGATGTACGCCTTCAGTGCCAACTACTTTTTTGATTTCAGCTATAGATGAGGCCATGTTTGGGTTTGGTGCCGGGCAGGAGGTTGATGGTGTGGTCATACTTTGTGTGTTTGGGGAGACGGGTTTCTGCTTCCTTGCTGAAAAAGTGGTTCCATCTTTCTAGAGAAGCAGATAGGACTCCCACACTAGGTCCTTTTTTATGGTCATAAGTCCTTGGGTAAATTCCTCTGGGTTGGTGCAAAAGGGTACAGTTTTGTGGTTTCCCTTATCTCCTAAGGTAATGTTCTGTTCTCAGTAGTTGAGGATGAGGCCATGTCTGTTGGACCAGGAATCCCCCAGGATGAGGAGGTGCGGTAGGCCTTTCAGCAGGATGAGAGACAATGGGTATGTATTATTTCCTATAACCAGAGGCAGTTCTTGTTTGCATTTGTACTCTTTATTCTTTGTGCTATTTCTCATGATGATCTGAAGGCAGTTCTCAGATGCAGACAGGCATAGTTCATGAGCTAGGTTAGCATCAATGAAACTCTTGTCTTCTCCAGTGTCAATGAACGCCTTCAGTCTTTGGAGTGTTCCTTTGACATTGACTGATACTAGGATAAACTTGTAAGACTGGGAGTAAGCGTTTATTTGAGCCAAAGAAATGGGGCAAGGTTTTTCTTAGGGCAGGCTCTGGTCAAATGCCCTGCTTTGTGGCAGTGGAAGCAGAGTTCTTCTCTATAGTGTCTTTGAAGTTCCTCAGGGGTCATCCCCCCTCTGTTGGGTGTGGGGGTTTGGGTCTGGTGGTGCTGGTTTGTACTAGAGCTTTCTTGGTTCATGCTGAGGCCCTTGCACAGGGGAACCAGGTCTCCCAAGCCAAGGATGGGAGGGTGGTGTTTCAGCAGGTCTTTCATGGCTGGGTTCACCCCCTTCCAGAATATGATGGCTGCCAGTTTATCCTCAAGTTAGGTGTGGGTTTTTAGTTCAATAAATTTGTCAATATACACTTGGATGGATTAAGAACCTTGTCAGATTTCTAGCAGGGAGTTCAGGGCGTAGTATCTAATGTTGCAATCCTCCCCAGTGGCCATTAACTTGGCCTCAAACTTGGCATAGTCCAAGAAGAATTTTACGTTTTTCTGCTGTGGCCTTGCCAACCAGTCTAATGCGTCTCCCAAGAGCATGGAAGTAACCCCAAGTACCTTCTTGGTGTTACTGGCGTAGGAGGGGGTGTTGGTTTAGAAATGCAGGCGGAGGACCAGCATGGTGTTTTGACCTTCCTCAAGTGTAAGCTTCCCCATCTGGGGCATCACTACCTTTGTGAGGGATTGGTTTATGATCACATTTTGCACTTGGAAGGAGGGAGTCTTGTTGGTGTCAGCAGCGGCGGTATCAATTCTCTTTGGGTCATATGGGGTTGCATTCTTTCACATGGAAGAGATCAGGTTCATGGTCATCTTATAGGTGTAATAAGTGATTATCAATAACAAAAGCATACAAGAGGCCCCAAGAAATAACAACATCTTGGGGCTCAGGGTACCAGGTTTAAAAAAATTGCAATAATGTCATGGATCCAGTCTCAGGCGGCTGATCTGTTGTTTTCAGGGGTAACTTAGGCCAGGTTTTTTGCAATCAAAGCCCACCACAAGAGAGGAGCTAACTTAAAAAGGTAGGAGACAGACTTTCCCACCCAGAACTATGGGCCAGCAGCTGGAATAATAGTGTCAATCACCCCAGTGAGGGTGATGTACAAAATTCTGAATAGCTTGCCAGTGTGGTCAGTTGGGAGGTTGATTGAGGAAGCAGGCATAGGCTTGGGTGTCACAGGCGGTTCCATGTGGATCTCATAAGCAGGTAAATATTTGAATTTTCCTCTGAACAATTTGGGTGTTGAAAATATCCACAGGCCTTGACAGTTGTATCTAACTGCTGATTGTACACAGGCCAAAGGATTGAGTTCAAGTATCTTTTCCCGGGTATAGTCCTTATATTTGGTTTTCAAAGGGTAATCAGTGAAGTGGACAGGGCCAAAGGGTACACCTGGAGGGCAGAAAACTGCAGTCAGAGGGACAGGAGAGCCCGGAGATCTTGTACTGAATTGGTAGATGGCAAATACAAAATAAGACAGTAGCTGTGTAAGCCAAAATAACATAATCTTTATTAAGAAATGGCAATAAGTTTGGAGTGCAGGGTCCTTTGGTCTATATGGCACCTCACTTCCAAACTTAATATTTTCCATGGGGGGTTCATCAGGGCCTAGGAAAAGGCAGGGCTGGGGGTTCTGGGTGCTTGGGTCCAGAGGCAGCAAAATGGCGCCTGGGCCAGGAGTTCTTTCATTGGTTGGCAATCTCAAATTGCCTACTTTATTATCTTGTTTTAGAGTTGGGGTCACAAGGTCAGGCCGCAGGCCCGTGCCTCTTTCTGGGGATGGCTCTTGATTGATTGTCAGTGTAGCCTTCAAGTTCATGAAGCTAATGGTTGAAATTTTGTTGCCTCCATTAGGCGCTCTGATTAGTCCTTCATTTGGTGCGCTGATTTCTTTGGTTTGGCTTGCTTTACCATTCAGGCCAACATTCTTTATATCAGCTTGCAGGGGCTTGACCTCAAGAAAACGTGGGCAGGCGGCCCTTTAGTCCATAGGGCAGGCAGCCGGAGGGAATCCAGGGTCAGGGTTCAAATCCCACTCCCTGACCTGGGTTTCCAGGGAGGAAGAATTGTTAATTCTGACAAAAACAGATAAGAATTATATAGGGAGTAGTAGGGAGAATAGTAGAGCATATTCACAAAAGATAAGTGCTTATGTGGGATTTTTTATTAGGGGGTGTCACAGATCCTGAATGGATTAGACATTAAGTTGTCCACCTAGGGATTGAGCAAGAGAACAATTGCACAATTGATTTATTGCATTTGGGTTTTACTAAGGATAAAGACGTTAAAAACGCCACTAAAGCGGGTGTTCAAAGCACCATTTGAATGCGCACAAGGCACATTCTTTACTTCTGAAGTTAATTATAGAACAACCAAGTAAGTGCCATCTGTCTCCTTAAGGAAAGCCACGTGAAACTGGTTGTTCCATTGCGTGGGACTTTCTGCTGTGCCAAACCACTCTCCTCCATTAGGAAGGTCATTCTTTCTGTGCTTCTTTGCTTCTGGTGGTAATTCCCCCATCTCACACTATATAAGTGTGATACTATCTTAATAAAAACTAGTTTTTTCTTATTATCTTTTTCTATTCTTCTGTCCTTACCCAGGCTGTCACTATACCACAACAGGTATAGTATTAAGATAAAGAAGTAGTAGACTAACTATTTGTAGAAATCAGCACATAGGCTGCATATTTTATGGCATTGGGGCTCATGGCTTCTACAAACCACAGCTTCCTCTCTTCCTACCCCTGTGGTCCTGTTTTTGTGGAGGGAGAGATGTCCTTGCCTATACCTGTGGCTCTTTCTGCCTAACCCACTCCAGGATAAACCTTCTCTGCTTCTGGCTCTCTATCTGGTAGACTCCATGGCTCTTCCTATGGTCAACCAGGACTAAGCCAGTTGTTGCCTAACTGCCAACAACTTTTGGAAATTGCCAGTTCCCAGTCAAGTATGATCTCCTGGATGAACTTCATTAAAGAGGCCCTTACCTCCTTGATACTAATTCACCTGACCCCATGACTGAAGCAACTGGCATGAACCACGTCTCCTGCTCCTTGGAGCCTTCCTTGGTGAAGGAAGTATGCTGTCTATATTCTCCTCCTTCTCCTTCTGGTTGTTCTTCTGATGGAATCATCCTTAATTCTGGACCCCAAAACCTTGCTCAAAATATATCAGAAGCTGTTCAATCCCACTCTGGAATGACTCTATGGATAAGCAAGATAGAATATGTCCTTTCTTCCTTGGTACCAACCCAGATGAAGCAACACAAGGCCCTGGAGCTCTATGATCATCAACAGCAAACTCCCAAGATAGATGACATCCATAACATCTGCACCATGGAATTCTCTGCTCTCCAGGATACTATAAAGGCTCAAGAGAGACAGATGGGTTTTCTGGAAGAGGAATTAATTCTGGCTTTATTGAAAAGAAATAGTGGCTAGATGAGCTGGATGCTCAACGTGCTCTCCTCAACTCACTTCAGTATCAACTAAGCAAGCACCTTGAAGATGCCTAAGCAATTAGTACCCCTGAGACTCTAATGGGACTGCATGGGAATGCTAAAGCTGATATCTCCCCCTCTCAGAAGATCCATGCTCCATTATCCCTTCCTGCCTCCCACCACTGTCACAGAAGCAATGAAGAGGATGTCTCCTTCATTGCACCTTCAGCAGGTACCCTGGTGTCTCCCTGGGAACCTGATAGCAATCCCTCTATCACTCCTGATGGTTCTGCAGCAACTAAACCTCAGGCTAGCCAGAGCAAGGAAAAGTTCACTGATGATTCTGGCATTGAGGAGTAAAATGAGGATCACACAAAAAACTACTAGGCAGCCAGGACAAGGAGAAATCCTTGGCTGCATTTGTGGTTTCACCTCCCTCCTCTCCCCCCTGACAAGCCTGTGCCTGACTCGGGCACTTGTTGTTCCTTTACAACAGAGCCTTCTGATGCCCTTCTGCTGGTTGACCTTGCCTCTTAATCAGAAACTTTGGATTCTGGCACTGTGAGAATGCAAGAAGATCTTGCCTACTGGGTCCCCACTGCCAAGTTCTTCTCAGCCAGGGACCTGATACCTGACTACTGGCGGATTGATCTCCCTCCAGCTGACCCAAAGAAGTGTGTCACCCTTGTAAACCAAGGGCTGTTCCAACCTACCAGGACGCCTCAGGGTCTCTCTGATTCCCCAGTCACCTCCCAATGAGCTATGGATGCTGTGATGAGGGACCTCAAGCCCTCATGTGCCCTGGTCTATCTGGATGACTTTAACGTCTTCTTTTGCACCTATAACAAACACCAACTTCTGGCTTATATACAACTGGAAGAGCATGACAACCTGTAGGAGACCACCCCCCTTTTTGGAATTCTCTGAATGAGCCTACCCTGTGAGCAACCACTGGTGCTATTGGTCATAAGCTGCAACTCCCTATCTGGCCTCTCCAAAGAGCAGAAGGATCAAGCCATGGATCTCTTCTCCCAGTATAAGGATGTGTTTGCCAAGGTTGATTATGACCTGGGCAAGGCTGCAGATGTTGTTCACCATATTAACACTCAAGGCAGTCCACCTATTTGTTCCAGACCTATAAAGCATAGTCAAGCCAATCATGTCGTGGTCAACAAGGAGCTTCAGAAGCTATTAGGATCTGGCTTACTGGTCCCCAGTAAAAGCCCTTGGGCTTCTTCTCTCCTGATTGTCAAAAAGAAGGATGGTAGCAGCCGTGTGGTGATTGACTATTGTTGACTGAATGCTGTTACCAAGAAGGATTCATATGCCCTCCCTTGTATTGACAATAACTTGGACCAACTGGGTGGCGCCAAGTTCTTCAGCGCCATGGACCTTATCAGTGGGTACTGGAAGATTGATCTACCCCCCGCTGATCAAGAGAAATGTGCAATCATTTCTTACCAGAGGCTATCCCAACCCACAAGGATGCCTCAAGGTCTGTCCAATGCCCCGGCTACCTTCCTGCGGGCCATGGATGCAGTGATGGGCAACCTCAAACTCATCAGCGTCTTGTTCTACCTGGATGACATTAATGTGTTCTCCCAAACCTTTAATGATCACCTAAAACACTTGGAGGAAGTCTTCCAGAGGTTACTTGCAGCCAATCTCAAGCTCAAGCCACGCTAGTGCAACTTCTTCAAGGAGAACCTTGAGTTCTTGGGGTTCATCATTAGCCAATATGGACTCTGCTCTGTACCTCTGAAGGTGAAAGCCATTGAGAAAATACAGATCCCGGCTAATAAATGGGACTTGCAGCTCTTCCTGGGGATGATTGGGTACTACCATTGCTTTATACCCAACTTTGCATCCCTGGACAACCCCCTTTTTCAGCTTGTTCAAGCTGATAAAGAATTTTTCTGGAGCCCAGTGTGCCAATCTGCCTTCAATGCTCTCAAGGGAACACTGACTGCAGCCCCCGTACTGGCCTACCCTGATTTTTCCAAGCCATTTGTGGTTCATACTGATGCCAGCTTGACTGCAATTGGGGGTGTCCTCTCCCAACTGGACTCTGAAGGACTTGAACACCCTGTTGGATACTGCTCATGTATTCTTAATGTTCACAAGAGGAACTACACTGTTACCAAGCGAGAGTGTCTGGCTGTGATATACTCCTACCAACAATTCAGAGTCTACCTGCATGGGGTACAACACACAGTGGTAACAGACCATGCCTCCCTGCAATGGCTGAAGACCCTCAAGGACCCTGAAGGACATCTGGCGTGTTGAGCCATTAAACTTCAGGCTTATGACTAAAAAATTATTTATTGAGTCAGAGCAGCCCACCAGAATGCCGACTGTCTCTCCTGTCTTCCCACTGTTGCCTTAGTATCCCCCATGGCTGACATTCTCTATGACAATCTTATGAAAGATCATTCTTTGTGGGGAGAGGAGCCGGTAGAGATACAGAGGGCTCTCAAGAAGTTAGCTGTTGATACCAAGGTCTCAAAAGGACAACTCCTGAAGCTTTGTGGAGACTCTTGGCTACTTTACATACACCCATCCCTACGCATGGACTCAGTGATGGCCGCTCACAAGACTACTGGTCATGGTGGTATGAAGAAGTTGTTAGCCCTGCTACAACAGGGCTGCTTCTGGGAAGGAATGCACACTGATGTATTAGATACACTAGCCTCCTGTCATGACTGCAACATCAAGAGACCTAAGGTGGCCAAGTTCCAACACATAATTGTACGCCCTGGGTTTGCTTTCCACACTGTAGCCATTGACGTAGTGGGCCCCCTGCCATCTACCAACAGTTGCAACAAGTTCATAATTGTTGCTATTGACCATATGACTAAATGGATAGAGGCCAAGGCAATCCCCAACCAATCTGCACTGGTGAAAGCCACGTTCATCCTGGAGAATATCATATACAAACATGGTTGCCCCCAGAATCTGCTGACAGACAATGGTACCAACTTCACCAGTTATATCATCCCCTGCCTCAACCAAATGATGGGAATTTGTGGAGCACTATACACTCCTTATCACCCACAGACAAATGGCATGGTAGAGTGCACTAATGGGAGCCTGGTCCAGATACTCTGGAAGCACAGTCATCAACATGAGACTGAATGGGATACCTTCCTGCTTGCGGCCACCTTTGCATATAACATTGGGTACCATTGGGCCACTGGCAAGCCTCCCTTCCAACTGCTCTAAAGCCGGCAACCAGGGCTTCCTCCTTTACTATATTCCTTGGTAAAGCCTAGCCTGGCTGTGTCCCCAGAGGAGTACCTCAACAAGCTGGTTCAAACTCTTATTTGCTTGCAGTCAGAGGCTTACACCATAAACTTGAATTGCAAGTTGCAGGACCTAGAATAATCTGCATCCAAATGCCCCGCCTTACCCACCTACCTGGTAGGAGACTCAGTCTACTTCTTCAGCAATAGAAGATACAGCTGTGAATCCAAACTTGCCTCCCTTTGGCAAGGCCCAGTTCAAATTATCCAGAAGACTGGCCCCAACTCCTACACCCTTAAGGAGCCCCATTCTGGGCAATTGATCACTAGAGTACACGCTCAGTATATTTGTGCTGCTTCTAGTGACCAAGTCTAAGCCCCAATGAGGACAACAACCCGAAAAAACAAAAGCCTAATTAAAAAATTACATGGGTTGTTGTCCTGTTTACAATAGTGTTGCACCAAAGTATGAGGAATAAGAATGAAAGAACAAGGTGTTTATTGGAGACTGACAAGACTCTTCCAGTACTGCACCAACTGTTCTACCACCTGAATGGCAGCCAAGAAACACAACTGGTTGCCTACAGATCCACAAAGTCAATGACCAAGGATTGGGCAACAAACCCCTACCAAGCAAGACACATAATTGACCCTAATGTCCATAGGGAAGGCGACCCCCAAGAAGATACAGCCCCACAGAAGACTCTCACAAAGGGCATACTCTACTGGGACCTGACCACCTACCCCGTAGAATACGGACAAGGCCCACTCAAGGAAGACTCCCATGTTCTCCTCCTGCTTGGTATCACAGTGGTTGGTTCCTTGAAGAACAAGGTTGCCAGCCATCACCATTGGTACCAGATGAGCAGTCCCCTCCACAGTGTATGACCTCAACACTTCCTGGAAGGCTCGCCAAAGACGTTGCTCAAAGTTGTCAGAGGTTTTCCAACTGACTGGTTGCGCCTCAGTAACCCCAGGTGTTGCCCAAGCACAAAGGACTGACTTGACTATGCTGGATACTACCCCCTGTTGCAAGGCTGAGAGCACTTAGCCCTTGAATTGGAAGACCTTCAACTGAGTCTTCAGGTATTCTTCTGCCGCTTGCATGGAGAACCGCCAATGTATGTTGTTACCCTTTTGCAACCCAGTTCCCATCACCTCCCTGGGCTCACTCAAGGCTAGGAACAATACAGCAAATAATGGGTCCATCCCCACTAAGGCCAGCTGAGGAACCAGTAGCTGATCTAGCTGAATCCCCAAGTTCAGATAGCTGCCATCCACACCATGCAAGACTACCTGCTTCTTAATGGCCTTACCCACCTCTGCTGCCCTAGTAGGCCTGGGTCTCTTAGGGATTACCACTTGTACCTTCTTCAAGACTCTTCTTGTGACTTTTCCAGAGTGACTGTTCACCATAGCTGCCACCTTGAGACGCCAGCCATTTTTAAACCTGTTGTCTAATCCAGTGGAGGGAAATGTTGCAGATCCTGAATGGATTAGATATTAAGTTGTCCACCTAGGGATCAAGTGAGAGAACAATTGCGTGATTACATTTGGGTTTTACTAAGGATAAATACGTTAAAAATGCCACTAAAGTGGGTGTTTAAAGCACCATTTGAATGCGCACAAGGCACGGGCTTTACTTCCAAATTTAATTATAGAACAACCAAGTAAGTATCATCTTTCTCCTTAAGGAAAGCCGCGTAAAACCGGTTGTTCCATTGCGCAGGACTTTCTGCTGTGTCAAGCCACTCTCCTCCATTAAGAAGGTCATTCTTTCTGTGCCTCTTTGCCTCTGGTGGTAATTCCCCTGTCTCACACTATATAAGTGTGATGCTATCTTAATAAACACTAGTTTTTTCTAATTATCTTCTTCTATTCTTCTGTCCTTACCCAGGCTGTCACTATACCACAACAGGTATAGTATTAAGATAAATAAGTAGTGGACTAACTATTTGTAGAAATCAGCACGTAGGCTGCATATTTTACGACATGGGGTTAATCACCCAAAAATTAGTAAAGTGTCAAGTTTGGCACTGTCAACCAGCTGAAAACTCAACTCTCACTGTTGAGTGAAAAAAGCTGAATTCTTGCAACTTTCCCAAAGTCAACCAAAAAATTAAAAGCACTATGCTTTTTACATATAAAATTTGCTTGATTTAAAAACAGGTTTGGAAGTTAACCCAAAAGCAAGGCAGTTTCATATGTCCAAAAAATAAAAAAATAAAACATAAGTTAAAAAACTAAATGAGTGGGAATATGCTTATTAGTTGTAATAGTATATAGGGGAGCTGGGAGTGGGTTATTTACCATAGTGAGTGTTAAAACGTTAAGAAGCTCTCTGCACTAGTCATCCTGATAAGGTGTCAACTTGGTGGGTGTCAACCAGCACCCATAGTGCAACACTTATTAATTTAGGCTTAAATCCAAGCCTTTGATTTTTTAAATGTCAAATTAATTATTTGGCAAGTGGATAGTGTCAAACAGGGGGAGTAAACTTTCTGTTTTTTATAAATTACATATAAAATATATTAATTAATCATATTTAATTTATGTGGCACTGATTGATCTAGCAACCTGGAATAAACATAATGTAAAACAAGTGTGGTAGTTGATTGATGTATATACCACTAAATCCAGTATAGTGGTACTTGGGAGTCTAATTAACAACCATGGACACTAATAATAAAAATATAATAGTAAATAATAAAGTTCATATAAGTACATGTGTGTTTTATTAATCAAATTAAGATTTGGCTTAAAAAGTGTCAACTTGGTCACTTTTACTTTTAGAGTGTCAATCATATGTGGTTTTAATTTTAATTAGTAAATTTACATATAAATTACCCCTTAAAGGTGCAATACACCATCCTGAAAAAGCCATCTAGAAAGACGCCATCTAGGAAAGTTTTTGTTTAGAGTCAGGATTTATATCAGAAAAATTAAAAAAATAATAAAAATTATTAATTAGTTATTATTTACATATTGGTTTCTAATACAGCATCTAGAAAACACTATCACAAATTAAAATAAAAGAGTGGTATCCAAATAAGATTTTTTGAGTATAAAAACACTTAATAAATACCCTAAAATATGACATCTATAAATACGGCATCTAGAAAGATGGCATCTGAAATCAAATAATAAATTATACTTTTATGTGATGGATCCAAGCCTTTCTCTTATTAACTGGGAATAAAGTATGATATTGATTTATGACCACATATAATAAATCAGCTTGAATTGTCTCCACTTTGATAGTACTATATCTCTGTAACACAGCCATTAAAAACCACTTTTAATATACTGGTTTATTACTTATCATAGAACAATCTGTAATATTTGGGGTTCAACTTTAAAATGTTTCATTAATAATTATATATATGCAAGGGTAGTGACTCCATTAACTGGAACTGCTTTAAGCAGGTTAAGGACAGCATAACTAAGACCACCTCATCACTTGAAGGTTGGCACAACCAATTTTCCCGCATGGTTAAGGTAAAGAAGCCCAGATTCATTGTGATTATCAACAAGCTGAAGATCCAGAATAGCCATGGGCACCAGCTTTACCCCCAGGCCATCAAAAGAAAAGCTGTTGTATCCAAGCATGCAGACTAGCAGGTCAAGTTTGCAAGTGTTACTAAGGAGGTTTTGACCTATTACACCAGAGAAGACCCTTATCCATCTCAAAGGCATTGCCAAGGCTCTTGGGGCTAAAGCCTAATCCAATTTTTTCACCAATAAATTCTTTACTTTCAAATATTTTATTTTTACTTTATTTTAGTATACATATTTAATATAGGGTCAAAAATTAATACAGAAATATCACAGTTTTGGGGTGTGTTGACTTTGGAGCTTTGTGCACCATAATTGATACTAGCTGATCTCACATTATTATTACATATGTGGAATCTTTGGATTATTTTGAGTCTAGCCATATGTTTTTCTTATTGTTTAAGAAATATTTTTGGGCTTTCATTAATTTTTAAGTTATCTGGCGCAGTTTAGCCAGAAATTTGACATAAGGTTTCTAGATGGCATTTTAGGACATATTTTCTAGATGGCGTCTTTCTAGATAGTGTATCCCACCCCCTTAAATTGGTCTTTGAACTAACAGAATTATTAAACAGAGCCAAATTCCAGTGTTTTTAATCTCAATTTTTGGTTTTGCACCCCTGAATTACTAATAAAATTTAGCTTAAATTATTTAAGCCAAAATACTAATAGATTTATATATGCAGCAGTTGACTTCACCACAGTTGCCTTTGAAATACACCCTCTAGTAAACCACCCTACTTCATGAACTTTCCCTAATACTTTTTTTGAGGGGGAGCAGAATTTTATTAATTTTAAAAAAAGCTGTTAAAAGTAACACAGCTATAGGAAATTGGGAAAATAAGTCACTAGGTGTGGGCAGAGACTGGTGGTGACCCTTGGGGGCGCCATTGGATTCCATCTGAGGATATTCTTAACAATTTTTTACTATCATTTTCATTAGCCTGGCTGCACCAGGAATAGTGTGGCCATATTGGTCAATATGGAATGTTGATTGCTCTACCAAGGTGATGAACTTCTGGGGCAGGAAGATATTCTGTCAAATTTGATCCAACTATTTTTTCTTCATATGTGAAATATTTAACTTTAAAATAAAACAAAAAATTAAAAAATCTATTTACTAATAAAAGATATTCTTTAAACATTTTTTTGCAAAATCTACAATTACTCCCTCTCAGGGAATTAATTCCCCAAGTGACTTGCCAAATGATTCCCCAACTAACCATTAAGTCAGTGGCGCTATTATCATTTGGCCATCTATTACAGGGATCAAACAATCCAGATCCTAAGCGGAACACAAATTGGACAAACCTCATGACTTAAGAGAAAAAAGCACTTGGATAAGCCCCATAATGTACATGGACAGTATGTGGCTTCCCATGATACTATATATGATCCTATATTATTATCCAATAAAGTATCATTCTCTTCTTAATTCCCCCCATTTATCTTGTTTATTATACTTCTAAGAAGTATATAGTTGACAATATATTTATTTTTAATTCTATTTTTCTGTCTTTAAGAATTTGATTTTAAATCTTTACCTTATAAAAATATAATTAAATTAAATTAACTGCTATAAAATAAGAACATTTAAAGTTATAAATAATAGTTTTTACTGTAAATTCAGAACCTGAACGTAAAAATGCAGGATTGTCAAATCCTTGGTCCAAATTTCAAATCACTTTTGCAGGATAGCCTTTTTTAATTAAATTGATTTTTTTGAGTATTTATTTGAATTTTTAAAAATGCAGGAACTCATAGACACTTTGCAAAGTTCAAGTTGAACTGCATATTTCTAATGGATGAAATGAATTAACTCAAATCAGATTTGAAGCGTTCAAATCCATCAACCATTTCCATTAAGTTTACTATGTTTTTTGGAATTGTGGGATTGTCAAATCCAAGAACCAAATTTTAAGTTGCTTTTGAATGCCACTAGTAAACTCAAATAATAATTGCGGGAACTGGAATCCAAATTGAATATACAGTAAGTAACTAGGACAAATCAACCCAAATCAAGAAGCTCCACTCTGGATAAAATCAAATGAAAAATCCAATCTAAACACCCATGTTTAGACATGAAATTAAGTGAAATGAAAAATTATCTAAAATGGAAATGATGCAATATTCTGCACTTTAAATCACTAATATAGCAACCATAAAACCATATAATGATTTATGAGCTACTCTCCTTCTTCCTTGAAATTTTTTAAAAGTTTTTTGGCCCCTGGCATAGCCAGGTGCCATAAAACTTCTTTTTCAATGAAGAAAGGGGGAAGATAAACCATCAGTTTACTAACTATGTATTCATGTATTGCTACTAAGAATACTTGATTACAGTAGATTTTAAAAAATGCTAATAATAAAGTATAATTATATATTAAAATCTATCTTATCACATTATCAACATACCAAAGGAAAGACATTGTGATAAGATAGATTGTAATATATAATTCTACTTTATTATTAGTGTTTTTTAAAATCTACTGTAATCAAGCATCTAAATTTTAGCCGTCCTAAAATGGAATAGGGTGATTTTTGATAATGCCTATGATTCCTAAAATAATTAGCACAAATCCACTCTATATCCTTTAGCATCCTTTTTGAGACACCAATAAATTATATTTATTTCAAATTCCTTGCAATTATGATTTGAAACTTGGTTCTTGGATTTGACAATCCTGCAATTTCAGATTCATTAATTTTTACATGATGTCCATGATTCAATTGAAATACAGGAAATCTCAAATTGTACATAAGAATCCCGCATTTCTGATTCATGTATCCCGCATTTGTTTGCTGATTTTTGACTTTTGTTAGTTGAGGTATCTTCTCAAGAGATTCAAAATTTGCCAATTTAAATAAACCAAAAAAATCAAAATAAATGGTTGATTTTATTAAATATTTTATTTTTCACTCAGCTGAGTTGCCCGCAAAAGTGATTCAAAATTTGGACCAAGGATTTGACAATCCCGCATTTTTACGTTCAGGTTCTGAATTTACAGTATAGAATGTAATTTCTTTATTTTTGAACTTTTTATTTTTTATTGTTGAAAATTTAAATATTTTACTCAAGAAGAAAAAATAGTTGGATAAAATTTGACGGAAAATCTGTTGAAAGAAAAATAATTGACAGAAAATCTTCCTGCCCCAAACTTCTGTTTCATTACTGACACCAGATTGGGTCTGTAATCAAATATCACACTGATTTGGGCTGTGTGTATGGTCCAGAGTGCCAGATGATATACAAGCACTCTAAATGATTCAGGCTCCAATTTCAAACTGATTTTGAAAAACAGGTCAAATTTTTGGTTAAATTGTAAGTAGTGTTCCAGAAGATGAGTTACTTTGGTCCAGAATCTATTAACCACTATACATGAGAAATACTTGTGTTCCAGATTGGAATCCTCAAATTATCATAATTCACATTTTCTAATGAGATGTGTGACCAGGAAGGAGGATTCTGACCAAAATACTTGTTGAAGAGGCGCCTGTTACGGAAGTAACAAGTACGTTCCCCTGGGTGGGAATTGAGCCTGCGCCCAGCCACCAGGAGGGAGAAGCGGGTGGCAGGGATTTGCCCACACCTGGATTTGTTTTGGAAAGCAAATATCCAGGTGCAGGAACTATTCCCGCCCTGCCAGAAGCTGCAGGGCCTGTCCTGGGCCCTAAAAGTTATGTACAAGCCTTGGTGGGTTTTGCTGGGTCTGGGAAGGATAAATTTAGCTGCCCAGGGCACCCAGTTCAAGTCCACCCTCCATTTAGTAATTTGGGGCTTTCAATTGGGAACCCATTTTTTAATCAAGTTCCCCAGCCTCAAATATGCTTGTCAGGCCAGCCCAAATTTAATAATCAAATTGGATATGACACCATGACAACTTAAACCAGCCTTGCCACAACCAATGACCAGCCAGGAAAAGATAGGCCACTAGCAAGCCAAGAAGCTGTTCCTGAAGACCTCAAAAATATTGATAAGCCAGTCAACCAGACAACAGAAGTTGGAATGCTCAACCATGCCACCCAGATAGCATAAAAATAATGCCCAGAGGCACCTTCATGTGAGTAACCATATTTTTTCAAGAGCACCTTTGAGATTCTGTATTGTCCTTTTTACCAAATAAAGTTTATTATGAACCTTTGGTTCACCAATCTATTTCCTTACATATTTGTGATACTCTTCCATCTTCAATTACTCAGATACCAAGACTCAACCTCATTAGTTAAACATCAAGCCCCAGCTAGAGACCTAGAAGCGCCTGATTATTACTTCCCCCTGAAGCTCTGTTTGACCCTGTATATTTCACAGAGTATCCCCCAAACCTGACCATAAACCCTGGACTTTGGAAGAATTTCAGTGGTATACCTTCCCAGACGCTCCCAAAGATCCCTAGCAACTTGTCCATGATGGTAAAGAAATTACCATATAACCTTTGATATTTAATAGAAAATACAAAATTCCTTCCACCTACCTGATCCCAATAGAACTGCCCTTGACACCCAAACCAGCTGTCTCAACCCCTCCCACTTCTGATGCTACTAGCCATAGTGGTTGATTCCTGGGAGTGCTATACCTGACACTCACTGGATTTATTGATTCTGCTTTGCTAGCGGCTGGACCATGGGCTGTGACTGGGAATTCCCTTTCCTACCTGGTAAATTAGGTCCCATCATCTGGTGGGCCATGCCTGTACCTGCTTCTGCCCCTCCCTCACCTGAAGGGGCAGCACAGTACTCTTGGTATCCTGACAGAACCAGGTAAATGTGGATCATCCAAATGATTTGTGCAGGTGTCAGGGCTACTATTTGGCCACTTTCTACCCATTTATGTATCATTATTGGGAATGTAGGTTCTGGTTTGGGATCCTTGGCTATCTTCTTTCCGCATTTCGATACTGTTGAGTATATACTTCTGAGAAGTATAATAAACAAAATAAAGGGAAAAATTAATAAGATAATGATACTTTATTGGATAAGAATATAGGATAATATATAGTATCATGGGAAGCCCAATACTGTCCATGTACATCATGAGACTTGTCTAATTAGTGTTCTTCTTAGGACTCAAAATGTTTGATCCTGTAATAGATGGACAAATGATAGGAGTGCCACTGGCTTAATGATTAGTTGGGGGATCATTCTGGGAATCATTCAGGGAGTCACTCAGTAAATTTCTTTCCCAAGAGGGAGTAATCAAAAATGTTGCAACATCTCTTCCTGGGGTACTGTAAGATGGAACCTTGGGAATTTTCTTGAGAGTGTTGGGTATTTGGGCTTGGTATTGATCCAGTTTTGAATGAGGTACAGGAAGTCAAGAGTTGTGCTGTGCTGTTTTTGCTTTACACAGGCGGAGTTGGTCATGATGCATACTCTTGAGCTCTCTTCAAACACTATTCCTTTGATGAGGTAGGTGTTGTTTGGTTTGATTCCATCACAATGCCTGGTCCTTGTAATCCTGGGTCTAATTTGTGTATGTTGTGGTTAACAACCCAAATCTTGTCCCTGACTTGGAAGCATTCCTTTTGTAATGGGATTTCTTCCCTCTCAACTCTTTCCTTTTCCTTGTCCTATTAGTCTTTCCTGGTGCGCTGTACGTCAGGAGCATTGTTGTCTGGCACTTTTTGAGCAGAGGTAATTGTGGTCCTGATGTAGTGCTAACAATGGCAGGGTTATGTCAATAGGCAAGTTTGTATGAGCTTTTGCCTGTATTGCAATTAACTTGTGTTCTGCACACCATAAGTGCAGTTTGCAACATGTCAACCCAGGCTTTTGGATTATTGACAGATAACTTGCTGAGGACCTCCACAAGGGAATCATTCAGTCTTCCAACTCTTCTATTTGCTTGTGGGTGGTAAGGGCTGGCTATGGTGTGTTTTATTCCATTTTTAGAGAGGTAGACGTTGGTGTCAATGGCTTTAAGTTTGGCTCCTCTGTTTTTTATTAAGAGTTCAGGATGTCAAAACCGCAGGCTCGGCCCGCCAGCAAGGTTCCACCCCAAGCGGGTTTGTGACCCGCAATCCAATTACCCAATCACTTGAAGCCAGACTAGGAAGTCAACTTGGATTACCAAATCCATCAACATGAACAGAAAATGATCCTATACGGTGGATACCTTGATTTGGCGCTTGACTCATTATCAGGATCAAGCCACCCCCTTCTTCCATCCAGCTGTGTGATCACCAATCTTGTTCCTACTATCCTTGATTCACATGAACTATATAATCATTATCTCCCAATAAAGATTATTATCTATCTTCTAAATATTTTTCCCCATTTAACTCTGCTAAGACAGCACAATTACAACAAGGATCTCAAACTTAGCTATAATTTCTTTGCCAATAAATCATCTTACATTTTTTCCTTTATGTTTTTTTATAACTTGTGCTAAAGGCCACCTAGTTACATGGTCAATAGCTGTAATGATGTACTTTTTGCCTTTGTTTTTGCCAAACATTGGTCCCAAAGAATCCTGTAACTACACTTTGAAAGGTTGTGTGATTGACACTGGTAGTACTGGCTTGGGTGGTGCCTTGAATCAGGCATACTTTTCACAGACTTCACATTGCTCTAGTACTTCCTTGATATTTTCCAGCATGTTGGGCCACCAGTAGCATGTTTTAAGGTAACCATGTAGGTTCCAGCTACGGGTGTGTCCCAGATCTCTGTGTTATCAGAGGATTGTGTCAATCTTTTGCATTGACATGATGTAGGGTACAGTGCCACCACTAGGAAGTATTCAGTGTAAAGTACCATATGAATTTTGAACAGATGTATTTTCTTAAGGACCTTTTCTTGTACCTCCATGGGGGCGCCTGATGGAAAACCTTCCTGGAGATCTGCCTTGCTGAGCATGGGCCAGTAAGGGTTACCATCAGTGAAGAGGGGATGCTTGCTGTACAACCTTGATAGGGTGTCTGCGGTAAGCATTTCTTTGCCTGGTTTGTACTCAATTTGAAAGGGGTATCTCTGAATGAGACTCATCCATTTAGCTTGTCTCCTTAATAAATGATGTTGGGTTTTGAAGAACATCAGGGATTTATGATTGGTGAGTACCTTGAATGTTTGATCTCCTTCTAGGTAACACCGCCATTTCATGAGGCAGTGTATGATGGCGACCAACTCCTTATTGTGTATAGGGTATCTTTGTTTGCCATCTGACAGTTTCCTCAATTCATATGCATGGGAAGGAAGCCTTTCTCTGCTGTTTGTATGCGGAGTAATCCTCCTATAGCGCAGTCAGAGGCATTGGTTTCTAGTTTGTATATTCCTTCTTGGTTTGGGTACTGGAGTATGGGAGCTGTGATCATTTGTTCTTTTAGTTGTCAGAAATGTTGGTCTTATAATGGAGTCCATACAAAATTGGTTGTTTTGCCTGTAATGGCTGATAAGGGAGCTGTTAGAGTGCCCCAGTTAGGGATGAATCTCCTGATATAGGCAACCATGCCTAGGAAGGTGCAGAGCTCACTCTTGTTTCTGGGGGCTGGCATTTCAGTTATGGCACGTATTTTCTCTAGGTCAGGTTTAATTCCGTCTTTGCTAACAATATGGCTGAGGAAGGGGAGTTCAGACAAGAAGAAGTCACACTTTGATGGTTTGGCAATGAGTTGGTTTTCCTTGAGGGTGCGGAGGACTAGGCAGATGTCTTCCCAGTGTTATTTTAAGTTTGGGCTGTAGATGATAATGTCATCCAGGTAGATAATTGCTTGTTTCCCAATGTGTTCTTTGAAAACCTTGTTCATGAAAGTCACAAAGGTACTGGGGGAATTTTTCATGCTGAAGTTAAGTACAACACATTCAAAAGATCCATATTTAGTTCTAAACGCCGTCTTTGGAATGTCTTCAGGTTTTACGCAAATTTGGTGGTATCCTGCTGTCAGATCAATTTTTGTGAAGATTTGGGACCCCCCAGGGCGTCAAACAGGTTGTCAATCAGGGGCAGGGGATACCTGTTCTTAATTGTGACTTCATTGAGCGCTCTGTAGTTGATAACTAGGCAGATTCTTCCGTCTTTCTTTACCACAAAAAAGACAGCGGCACCAAAAGGCAATTTTGAGGGCTGTT
>QTSX02004313.1:317080-433944 GCA_014839935.2 Entomophthora muscae | reverse complement strand
ACTCAGCAAATACAACTATAAGTTTTAATCCTTCATTAAGACTATGCTTCATGACACTGAGGTGAGGCTTGCAAATTTCTCATACAAGTTAGGCTCCTCAACAAGTTGATCCAGGAATTTTTGGTCCACCGCCAACCTTTCTGATGAATTGGAACTTTATAAAGAGGTGATTAAGTGGGAACCAAAGATACCTTTCCTTGAAAACACATCCTCTTTTAACCTTTTCCCCTGCAGCCATGTTGTTTGTAACAGACAAGGTAATTTTCAACCCCTTCATCTATACCAAACCAAAGGCTAGACTTTGCCCTCACTGCTGAGTAAGTCCCTCAGAATATGAACAATAACCTCTGCTCCTACTGTGGATCAAAGGATGAAACCCATCACCAGTTGGTTGCTCTAATCCTGATTGTTGTTAAGTACTTCCTGATTGTAAGAGATCCTGATTGCCCTTCAAATGAGGCAGTCATTACAGATTCTCAAGACACCAACTAGCCTCTGGATTGTCCAAAGGCACCAACTTGGTTCCAGATTGAAAGTTACACCAACTAAGCGTTAAACCTATCAACTGATTATTTAACCAACTGCGGTTATCAATGACTTCCCCAACCTTGAGCCTTTGGTAACCCCCTTGTGCTGCTGGGGCTGTTCACACCTTCCCGTTATTGCTGTGTGGATCCCCAGTTGTTCAACACTCATTTCCTCCTTCCTCAACCCCATGCAATGACCAAATTGCCTTGATTTATCAAGTAAGTTGTAGTATATAAACCCCTCTTTTTTTCTCAAATAAATGACACACGTTTTATACCCCCTTATATTAGCTACACCATCAAATATTCTTTGAGTGTATAATTTGAGGATTGAAAAGGCTAGTCTCCTCTTATCAACTATGCTGCCAATTAGCCCAACTAAAAGTTGCTACTTGAGGATTTGCTTTAGAGTAGTTTCTGCCGCTGCATTACTCCAAGCCCTTTGTTGTTCTTCTGGTCTGATCACCTTTGTACTATACAATACTTGTCTGGTTTCCAACTAATACAGTAATCAGTTAATAAACCAACACCTAGATCTTTCCCCTATCCCCCGTCTATTCCCTAGTCCGTCAACTGACTGATCAACTATCCTCACTTACAGTATCAAGAGCACCACACCAAGGACCACAGCTCACATCTCATTATTGGGCACAAGTGATGAAAGACCTAGGAATCAAAAGATGTGTGTCCACTTTGTATCACCCCCAGACCAACGGCCAAATCAAACAGGTGAACCAGATTTTAGAACAGTACCTATGATGCTACACAAACGCCAATCAAGACAACTGGGCAGACCTATTATCCACAGCCCAGTATGTGTACAATAGCAAAGATCACGCGTCCACCAGGATGTCTCCCTTCAAAGCCAATTACGGATTTGACCCCACTTGGGACCCTAAGATTAGAAACCAGGAGTCTAACAGAGCAGGTAGAACCTGGATGGAACACATCCACAAAAACCAGATGACCTTCTCCCAAAACCTAACCTACACAGTACAGACCTACAAAGCCTTTGCTGACAAAAAGCAAACCCCTGGAAAGCCACTAGAGATTGGGGACAAGGTCTATCTAGACTCAAAGAACATACCCCTAAATGTCCTATGCCGGAAGTTAGCTAACCAAAAAAGCAACCCCTACCAGATCATGGGCCAAGTAGGCAAAGTAGCTTACCTTCTGAAGTTACCCAACACCTGGAAAATAAATGATGTATTCTATTGATCCTTGCTATTCAAAAAGGACGGAACTTCCCTGCCCCACCAGAAAATGAAGACTGCCCCTCCACCCATACTGGTAAGGAGATCCCTTGAACACAAAGTAGAGTATATACATGGCAACTGTACCCACTACCACAAGCCACAGTACTATGTCAAGTGGTTAGGATACCTTCCCAAGAAAAGCACCTGGGAACCAGCTGACAATCTTACCAACACAGCCAATGCTATTTGCCAGTATTGGGAGAAGAAGAAAACCAAGTCCAGTTTAGAAGGGGATAGTGTTACAAATGTAACATGTTCAAAGCCCCGGGCGGGAATCAAACCTGCTCCTAGCCACCAGGCGGGGCTAGTGGGCAGAGGAGATTTGCCTGCACCTGGATTTTTGCTTTTCAAAGCAAATACAGGTTCAGGAACCATCCCTGCTCTGGTGGTAGCTGCAGGGCACATTCTGGGCCCTAAAAGCTATGCCCAAGCCTTGGTGGGTTTGGCTGGGCCTGGGCAGGCTAATTTTAGCTGCCCAGTAAACTCAGTTCAAGCCCACCCTCCATTAAGTAATTTGGGGCCCCCAATTGGAGACCCCTTTTTTAATCAAGTTCCTTGGTCTCAGGAAAGTCTGTCAAGCCAGCCCAAAAAAGTGATCAAATTTGGAAAACCTCCATAATCCCAGAAGCCAAACCTGCTAGAACTAATGGCCAGCCAAGCCAAGATGGACCACCAAAAAGCCAAACAACTGTTCCTGAAAATCCCAAAAATGATCATGAAGCAGCCAACTAAGCAGCAAAACCTGAGATGTCAAGCCTTGCCACACAGATAGCACCAGAAGAATGCCCAGAGGCACTTTTATGTGTGCAAGTATATAAACCAGAAGCACCTGAAAAAGTTCTGTATTGTCATCCTTATCAAATAAAGTTGGTATGAATATTTGGTTCACCAATCTGTTTCCATACATATTTTTGATACTCTTCCTTCTGCATACACCCAAGAGTCAGCACCCATTCACTGGGATAGATAGCCAGACTCCAGTTGACAAAAACAAAGCCTTTGACTACTACTGTCCACCCAACGCTCCATTTGGCCCTGTGCATTTCACTGAGTATCCCCCAAATCCTGATCACAAACCCTGGAAGACTTGCAGTGGTACACCCGCCCAAACACACCCAATGAACCTTACCAAATTATCTGTGATGGCAAAGAAATCACCATTTACCCTTTTATCTTCAACGGGAAGTACAACAATCCTGCTACCTACCTGATCCCCATGGAGCCACCCCCAACACCTAAACCAACCATCTCAACCTCCCCACTTCTGATGCCACTGGCCAGAGTAGTCAATTCCTGGGAGTGCTTTACCTGGCGCTCACAGGATTGATTGACTCTGCCTTGTCAGCAGCTGGGCCTTGGGCTGTTGCTGGGAAGGCCCTTTCCTATCTGGTAAAGTTAGGTCCCATCAACTGGTGGGCCATGCCAGTACCTGCTTCAACTCCTACCTCACCTGCTGGAGCTCCACAGTACTCTTGATATCCTGACACAAATGAGTTAGACCAATATAAATAGGTAATGCATGTTTAAAGTTTGATGTTGAATTAACACTAGGCTCTTTCTTAGGGTTCCAGGTTTGATCCCCATCTGGTTCAAGATCTGAATATCAGTGAATAGTTGGGACTTTGCTGTTAGTTTTTTGTCTGTGTGTGTTATAAAAATGTTTCCATACAATTAATGTAGCCAGGGGAAAATTCCCTGACACATGTCTGCTCACGTAGCTCAGCAACTTTGCAGCACCACCTTGGAGTCTTTTTCAAGTGCTAATGACAACAACACCACAGCTTGGATCCAATCTTCCCAAAACAAGCTGGCGCAAATAGAGCGCCTCACACATTTTTGGATTACAGAGATCTTCATTTGCCTGAATCACAATGCAGGAGCCTGATGCAACAATTGGCACAAGAATAACACTAATAAATACTGGTACACTTTTAAATGTTACTTCTTGGAAAGATTTGTAATGAAAGACACCACCTTCATGATTATAAGCCAAGTGAAGAACTTGATACAGATGGGCACAGTAAAGGAACTCACCCAAGCCTACAAGGAGCTACACCTACAAGCACTCATAGATATGTTATTTGATAATCCAGCCACACACCTCATTTACTACAATGTCCTCAAGTTGTACATAATGAGACATGCCAACCTGGACCAAGTGACCAATCTGCAAAGCTTATACTGTGAAGCAGAGAAAGCAGAACAAACTTTCAATGCGCTAAACAAGGCACAAAACAGGAAAAGAGAAAGACCTAAGAACTCTCACCCCTCAGGACGCTCTAACTGCCCTCTGCCTAACAATAGTAGCAATGCAAATAATAAACCTCTGGGCTTCAATGGCCACATTAATAGGAACAAAGACTAGTCCAATCACACTAATTTCAGTATTGCCAGCACCCAGGGTAACCAGGATGAGGAAAAAGTCTGGGGAGAGCAATAAGCAAACCAAGCTCCCCCCACTAATTTTTTGCCTGTCAAATGATGAGTATAGCCCTTAAAATGTGGATCAGTGCCCAATGATCCAGGTCCCTTCAGGAGACCCAGTACTCTACACCATTACCGGACATCCCAATAAACTGATGTCTTACCCTTTCTGTTTTCAAAGCTACACAGGTTCAGCACTCTTGGATTCAGGAGCAGATTGTACCCTTGTTAACAGTAGCTTTGTAGACAAGTTCAAGCTAACCACTAATCCTTTGAGGATTAAGAATGTGGGTTTATCCAACAAACATCACATTGCAGTGACACAGGAAACTGCCCCCTTCTCTGTCATTCTAGAGAGCCTGCATTCCACCATCCAGGGTCCTGTCATTGATTTTCCCAAATTCAACATCATACTGGGACATGACTGATTTCAAAAAATAATCCCCACATAGAGTGGGAAAGCTCAGTATTGACCATCAAGCGTGAAGGTGTCAATCACCAGATCTACCCTGACTCAGTGGATCAACTCCTGCATGACCACGTTTTGGTACACATTACTGAAACCCTGGACAAAAAGGAGAACCTCAAGGCAGTTGATTGGGACTCCTGACAGTAAAAGATAATACACTTCAAGGATTGCCAGGATATCACTATGCCTAAGGATTGCAAAACTTTAGCCTGCCATCCAGAAATCTTCAAAGAGGCTCTACCCGTGTTTTCATCAGAGAAACACATCCGACACTCCATCCAACTCAAGGAAGTTGTACCTAAGGCGCAACCCATCTACTGCCTTACACTAAACAAGGACAACACCCTACAAGCCTACCTCAAGGAGGCATTAGAGAAAGGACTTACCCGCCCCTCACAGTCTCCCTTTGGCGCAGCTGTATTCTTTGTAGCAAAGAAAGATGGTACCCTGTGCCTATTCACAGACTATCAAGCCCTAAACAAAGATACTATCAAAAATTGTTACCCACTACCTCTCATCAATGACCTCTTTGATGCCCTGGGCAGTGCCACAGTCTTCTCCAAGATTGACCTAATCACAGGCTACAACAAAATCCACAGCAAGGAGGAAAATATACCCAAAACAGCCTTCCATACTAAGTACAGGTAATACAAGTGTGTGGTGCTCAACTTTGGTATGAAAAACACACCATCAATCTTTGTGACCTTTATGAATGAGGTGTTTGCCCCCACATTGGCAAGCAAACCTTGGTATAACTGGACTTATTGTTGTCTATAGCCCCTTGGTAGAACAACACCACAAGGACTTGGAGGCAGTCTTTGCCACCCTGGCACAACATAAGCTACTGACCAAGCCCTCCAAATGTCAGTTCTTACGCAAGCAGTTGCGCTTCCTGGGACACATTGTTTCAAAAGACAGCATCAAGCCTGAAAGCCAGAAAATCCAGGCTATTTACAAAATTCCACCTCCCAAGGACAAGTCAGAACTCCGTACATTATTGGGAATGGTCACCTATGTACAACAATTAATACCCAACTGTGGCGTCCTAACTTCACCCCTGTCCTCCATAACTGGCGCCAAATCTAAGTTCATATGGACCCCTCAACAAGAACTCTGTTTCTACAGTTTAGAAGAGAAGATGGTGTCTGCCCCTATCCTGCAATATCATAAAAGAGATGGTAACTACCAAATGGAAACCAACATCTCTGATGCCTCCATTAGAGGTGTACTTGGTATCAAGACAGCCACTGAAGACTTTCTACCAGTGGCCTACAAGTCACAAAAGTTAACCAATAAGTAATATTGCTATCTTATTAATGATAAGGAGATGTTGGCTGTTGTTAACTGTTTATTCAAGTGGCGCTGCTACCTAGAAAGACAGGAAGAGTTTACTTACCTGATCAACCATAAATCACTAGTATATTTCAAGACACAAGCCAACCTTTCTAGACAATAGCCCTGTTGTTTTCTGAGGTGCAGCACAGACACACAACAAGGAATCCTAACCTTAGGATTGGATTTGTACTAAGTCTTGGTTAGTTGCAGGGAAGGCTATTGGTTTACCCTGTGGGCCTGATTGAGTAGTTTCTACTAGATGTGGCTAGAGAGGTGCCAAAGTACTGGGAGACACAAAGACAAAAATGTGAATAGAACTTAATTTTTATTGGTGAATAAGAAATAGAATATATACTGTGTAGCTTTATCACAAAACAGTACATGGACAGTAGGATCACTTGCCACAAGCATGAGTGGGGCAAGTGAGCTTCACAGAATCAGGAAACAAAACAATTGTATTTACTAGTTTGGATACAGACTCATTTTGAAAGGCAAAAGCAAAAGAGAGAGATTTTTACTCAAAAAACCCATCAAAGGCAAAAATGAAATATGGTGAATGGCAGCATTCATGACATTGTCCCCTTCTAGATTGACCTTAGGGGGGTAGTACTTACAGAGGAACTTGGCATGCACTCAGGCAAACAGGAAATCACTAGAGAGGAGTTTCACATTGTACTCTGATCCTTTTTGAAGGTCACTTCCAAAGGTCCAACTCACAAAATGTCTAGCTTGTGAGCACGTCCTCCTACTCTATGCTGATAGTAGAGAACATGGTCCCCAATTTTGAACTCAGGCAAGGAAGAGCATCCAGAATTATCAGGAGAAGGCTCAAGAATCTTGGTCTTATATACAGAAGTGTAGGCAGTGGCCTGTATGTCAATTATGTGGTTGACTAGATATTAGATATGGTTGTCAGGATTCATGGCCTTATCAGAGGAAAGTAGGGGGCCCCCAAGAGCAACAGAGTGGTAGCCTCACGCCCATACAGCATAGCAAAGGGGGAATACCTGATAACACAATGGTTGCTAAGGCAATAAGCAAAGAGAGTAGCGGGTAAGTATAGATCCCAGTTTGAAGCATCAGAGTAAGTGGATTTCTGCATGATAGAAACCAGAGTCAAATTTGTATGCTCAACTGCCCTATTGGTGGAAGAATTATAGGGGGTAGAGAAAGACTGGTGAGATCCCAAGGCCTTGACAACAGAGGTTACCAACTTGGGTTTGAAGTTAGTCCTATGTCAGACAATAACACTTGAGGGCAGCCAAGGCAGTAAAATATGTCTTTCAACAGAAAGGCAGCAGTTGTCTTAGCAGTGATGTACTTAGTTGGGAAAGCTTCTAACCACTTGCTGAAATAATTAACAGCAATTAGGATAAAGCGGTAACCAGAGCGGAACGGGGGAGATGCCATACAGTGTCAATGCTGACAGTGTGAAATGTGTGTTGAGGGGGGACTAGCTTGAACTTGTGAGAGGCAGCACAAGGTTGCTTGAGCTGGCAGTTGTGGCAACTAGCTATGATGTCTGGAATCAGCAGGAAAAGGTTCTCCCATAAATTATTTTCTGGAGCCAGTCATAAGTCTTGGCAATGCCTCCACATCCTGTCTCCTTATGAGCTTGGAGCACCAAAAAAAGGCAAAGACTAGGATGTACATAAGGCAGGTATTAGTCTCATACTGTTTTGAAAAGCTGGTTGTTGTAAATGAGCGTGACCTTGGATAGTTTTGACAGAGCCATTTTAACTTCATCCGTCTTGTTCTCCCAAGAAGAAGAATATCCAATTAGCTCATACAGCCAATCAGCTTCAGCAGGGTGTAGAGCAAAGATAGGCATTCTGGACAGTCCATCAGCAGTATGATGTTGAATCCTGGGACAATGTAGCACAGTGAAGTTGTAACCTTGCAGGAAGAGAGCCCATCTAGCTAGTTGTTCTTCTGGTTCCTTAAGCTGTTGTAACCCCTTAAGCAAGGCGTGGTCAGTGACCACAGTGAAATGGGTGCCATATATATAATGGGAGAAATTTTTGACTGCATGCAACACAGCAAGACACTCTTTCTCTGTGACGCTGTAATTTTTCTCATGTTTGACTAAGAAATAAGAAGTATAAGCTACATGGTGTTCCACGCCCTTGTCATCTAGCTGAGCCAAGATGGCTCCAATAGCCAGGTTGCTAGCATCAGTGTAAAGGATGAATTTCTTATTGTAGTCAGGATACACAAGGATGGGAGCCTATTTGAGTTTTTGTTTAAAGGTCTCAAAGGCTTTTTGTGGACTAGCAGTCCATTCAAAAGGGACATTACGTAACAGCTGGACCAAAGGTTTGCTTGTATTGGCAAAGTCAGCAATGAACTTTCTGTAGTAACCCATCATGCCCAAAAAGACTTGTAATTCTTGCAGGTTGGTGGGTGGAAGCATTTTGTCAATGGCCTTAACTTTTTTGGTCATTGGGTAAATCCCAGTCTGGGTCACTTCATGGCCCAGGAATCCAAGACGCTTCTTGAAGAAGGCAAACTTCAAAGGTTTTAGTTTGAGGCCAGCTTCCCAGATCTTTATGAATACTTCTTTGAGGTGAGCCAGGTGATCAGCAAAGGTAGCGCTGAAGACAATTATAGCATCCAAGTACACTAGGACACAAAAAAGTTTCAAATCATGGAGGATGGAGTCTATGGCCGGTTGAAAGGTAGCAGGGGCGTTGCATAGTCCCTGTGGCATACATATAGGCTCAAACAGCCCTTCAGAGGTGATAAGTGAGGCCTTCTGTCTATTTTTGAGAGAGAGATCAACTTGCCAGTACCCTAATGCTAGATACATAGTGGAGAAGAACTCAGAGCTCCAAGGCAGCAGAGAGCATCATCAATATGCGGTAAGGGATATGAGTCTTTTTTGGTTAAGGAGTTCAGTTGTTAATAGTCTATCACAATACAATGACCTCCATCCTTCTTCTTTAGTATGAGCAAGAGGGAGGCCCATGGAATTTGGGAAGAAGCCATCAGCCCAGAGTCTAACAGTTGTTTGAGCTCTTTAGACACCTGAACGTCCTCTGCTTGACTGCAGCAATAAGGTTTAGATCAGAAGGGGGAGAGTCACCAGTATTGATCTGGAAAATAACGCCTTTGGCTAGACCATAATCAGTGCTATCTTTAGCAAAGATATCTGAATACTGATCTAGAAAAATGAGCACCTCCTTCTGTTGGACTGGGGATAGCTGCGGGAAATATTGTGCAGTAAATAAGGATAGGACTTGGGACTTGTCTTCAGGCAATTTAAAGTCCTGGAATGTGCAAAGAGATGTACCAACTGGACATCAGGAGCATTCAGTAACTTGCCATAGTCAACAAACTGACCTGTAGACACATTTATGGGGAGAGCAGTTAAGTTGGCTACCAACAACTGAACAGGGTCTTTGTGAGAGACATCCAAGATCCCTGTGCAGAGGTAAGGTTTGTTGCAGCCTAGTGAGGGAGGAGAGTACAGTTCTAGGACTGTGCGCTCAGGTAAATCATATGATATTTGAGAGTCTAAGATATATTGGGATTCAGAGGGAATAGTCACAGAAGAGGTGGCCAGGAGAGGGATCCCCTCAGACGCAGGGCAAGCCATAGGCAGACACTTTATGTTGCAGGAGTGGGTACGGTATTTTAGAGTGAAAACACCAGTGTGATATTCTAAGGAACACATCTTGAGGCACTTCCAAGGAACTTTGACAGGCTCCTCAAAGATCAGAGGGACTTCTTACCCTAAGATAGAGAGGTAGCCATCCTTTAATTTGATGATCCCATTGTATTCTCTAAGGAACTGAGTACCAACTAGGAATTGTAACTCTCATTCTCCAAGACTACAGCAGGAGCAGCTAACAGTAGCTTGCCAAACTGCATAGGGAGTGCAGAGTATGTCCATATAGCACAAGTCATGGATAGCTCAGCTTTATCATATGACTGGTGATAATTAAGATCAGGAGCAAGTTTGAGCTTCTTGACAAGCTTTGAGGAGACAACATTAACAGGAGATCCAGTGTCCAAGACAGCTTTGATTTTCACCTTTTGGATGGATATTTACACACATGTAATAGTACAACAAAAGGGTGGAAGGGTGGCTAGGATGTCCTGGGCTTCTGCTAGCTCTTTGTCCCACTTTTTGATCATGTATCTCAAGCCTGGAAACTCCTTGTAGATAGTCTGGAGAGGAAGCAAGACCAAAAAATTCTTGAATAGAGCGTCAGCAACTCCAGCAGCTTCCTCAGACAACTCTACAAGCACAGGATACCTCTTAGCTTGAGTGAGGTATGGATGAGAGACAATCTCTGTGGCTTTGGACAAAGGCTTGGAAGTTGTTATAGTTTTCCAAGAGCGTAACTTATAAGGGAACACAATGGTTTTGGGGAAAGCAAGAACTGAATACCCTTAAGTGTCAGGATCATCAACATCTGAGTCATCCATTTCAGAGCCATCAGAGATATTGTGGAACAGCATCAGAATGGGAGGAGCCTCAGTGTCAGCAGGATCAGAGTTGGCTATGGAGGGGGGAGTTGAAAGAGACTGGGAAGAATTTTCAACCAAGAGCGTCTCTGCCTCTAGGTTGACTGTTCTTTTCCTGCCTGCTTCTTGGGATCAGCTCCTTCAACCCAAGGATTGGTGTAGACTCAAGAGTGGTGACCTATCTGGTCACAGTTATGGCAACCTTGGCGTCTAGGAGAATTCTAAGAGTTCATGGTGAGGATACAAGGGCCACAGGAAGACAAACCAGAATTAGAGGCAGCTCAATTCTCCTGCACAACCTCTCCAGAATAGGTAAGGTGCATATCCTGCAACAGCGTTTTTGCTCTTTATCAAGGAGAGCATGGCCTTGTGAGCCTTAAAGTGGAGACAAAAAAGCTACTTAACCTTGAGGGCTTGATTGCAAGCCATGTAAGCTTCATGGGCCGTCAGCTGCCTGATTGTTATCAATTGCTGTCCTTCCATGTAGAATCTATATGCAAATTTGGCCAGAGTCTCCTTAGGTTTGAAAGCAATGTGCATGAAGGCGCCCTTTTTCACTTCCAAACTAAGGCCACCACCAAACTCATCAATCAGAAGCTGTTTAATTTTTTCCAAGTCTTGATGGTGGGTAACTTAGGCACTACTACCTCCTGAAAAGTTGGATGCAGGCAGTTTAGAATGTTTTCCTTCTTAACCTCATCAGAGACTCTTCTCATAGCAGTTTTGTAGATAGTTAGGAAAGCGGCAATGGTAGAAGTTTTAGGGTCAAAGATTTTCTTAAAACTAGGTTTGAAATGTGCTTTGGGAGTTGGACCACCATTGTTGCTATCAAGTAAATTTATGCACGGGGAGAATTATGCTTCAGATTCAGAGGGGGGCTGTCTGGCCCAAAGCTTACAAACACTCTCTTCAAGAGTAGTCAAGGTCTCAGCAGTGTGGGCACCCATATTATTAGCTAGGGTGGTCTGTTGCCCAGTAACGTCTAGGCGTTGACCCTGTGCTGTTACTACTGTGAAAAGCTCAGCCAGTTGAGAGGTAAGGGAAGGGCCCACTGAGAGGCAACGAGTAAACCTGTCATTTACTGAATCAATTAATTCACTCATTTCTTGCACGTCTTTGTCAATTTTAGAGTGGCCCCATTTCAAGTGGTCTACCTCATTAGCTAGAGCAATCAACTCTCTAGCACATTGGATTTGGGGGGCTCCTGAAAGACCAGAGCAGCAGCCATCTTCATCAATAACCCCAACTGGACTAGCAGCAGTTGCCACCATTTTTTGTAGGACAGCAACCTCTTGCTGTAGTTCAGCAACTTGAGTTTTCAAAGCAAGCACTTGAGGATCTGGCTGAGGTGCTTTGGTAGGGCAATCTTGACTGCAGGTAGATGCTCACAGCTCTCAAATGGCATCCCATAGTCTCTGTTCTCTATCCATCAGATTTTCAGATGGAGAAGGGGGAAAATCTGGCTTGGGCGTAGACAACTCATTCACTTGAGTCTGGAGCTTGGAAATGGCAGTGGCGGTGGCAATCCTTTCTTGATCAAATTCTTCACTGAGCTTGCAAAGGCTTTTAGCAGCAAGGTCTGCTACTTGTTGTAGTTGATCAAAGGAGTAAGCACTGAAAGCATTGAGCTGCTGAACAAGTTGTTCAAAATCAGTAAGATAGGCGTTCAAGGTAGAATCTACTTGGGATTGCCAGGGGTGTTCCAACTGGTGGAACTCATGTAGGAACTCCCTGACATATTTGGGGATGGACTGGTGCATTTGCTTGATGGAATTAACCAAGCAGGTTTGGGAGGTGACAGAGTCACACTGATTGTCTGATACCAAGAAAACAGAGAGTGGATTCATTGTTGGTATGCAGCAAACTGATCCCAGTGATTAGTGACAGCTTCTTGTAGGGACTAAATCTCCTGAATGTGGAGTCTTAGCACCATTTGATGGTGGGCTAAAGTGGGTTGTATGAAGGAAGAAAATAGGTTCTCAGCAGAGCCAGCCGCTGAGAGAAGATACTGTGGAAATTGTGGCACTAAAATCAATTTATAGTATTCTGCCCAATTGAACTGAAGCTGGAGGCAAGGGATGGCCCCATCATGGGCTAGCCCAAGGGCTACTGCCATGACTTGTTTCAAGTCAGGGGTACCCAAAGGGCAGGCCACTAGGCGGGGACCACTCCCAAGGTTCAGTACAGTAGAGACAATAGGCAGGTCTGTAATGTCTTCCTCAATAGGAGGACTGGTGATTTAAGGTGAAGTTAGCTCTTGATAGGAGGAGGCAAAGGACCTGAAAACGTGGTTGCAAAAGGGATAACTGGGGGGCTTACAGTCCCTGTAGTGAGCACCATTTTTGTTGTATTTTAAGGCACGGCACAGATAAACAACAGGGAATCCTAACCTTAGGACTGGATTTGTACTAAGTCTAAGTTAGTTGCAGAGAAGGCTATTGGTTTACCTTGTGGCCCTGATTGAGTAGTTTCTAATAGACATGGCTAGAGAGGTGCCAAAGTACTGGGAGACACAAAGACTAAAATGTTAATAGAACTTAATTTTTATTGGTGAATGTGAAATGGAATATATAGTGGTTAGGAATACCACAAAACAGTACATGGACAGTAGGATCACTTGCCACAAGCATGAGTAGGGCAAGTGAGCTTCACAGAATCAGGAAACAAAACAATTGTATTTAACAGCTTGGATACAGACTCATTTTGAAAGGCAAAGTAAAAGAGAGAGATTTGTACTCAAAAAACCCATCAAAGGCAAAAATGAAATATGGTGAATGGCAGCATTCATGACATTGTCCCATTCTATATTGGCCTTAGGGGGGTAGTACTTGCAGAGGAACTTGGCATGCACTCAGGCAAACAGGAAACCACTAGAGATGAGTTTCACATTATACTCTGATCCTTTTTTTAAGGTCACTTCCAAAGGTCCAACTCACAAAATGTCTAGCTTGTGAGCACGTCCTCCTACTCTATGCTGATAGTAGAGAATGTGGTCCCCAATGTTGAACTCAGGCAAGGGAGAGCATCCAACATTGTCAGGAGAGGGCTCAAGCATCTTGGTCTTATATACAGAAGTGTATGCAGTAGCCTTTATATCAATGATGCGGTTGAATAGATCTTTGATATGGTCATCAGGGTTCATAGCCTTATCAGAGGAGAGTAGGGGGGGGCAGGAGCAAAAAAGTGGTGGCCTCACAGTCATACAGCATAGCAAAGGGGGAATATCTGGTGACACAATATTTTCTAAGGCAATACACAAAGAGAGCAGCGGGTAAGTATAGATCCCAGTTTGCAGCATCAGAGTAAGTGGGTTTCTGCATGATAGAAACCAGAGTCAAATTTTCATGCTCAACTGCCCTATTGGTGGAAGAATTATAGGGGGCAGAGAAAGACTGGTGAGATCCCAAAGCCTTGACAACAGAGGTTACTAATTTGGGTTTGAAGTTAGTCCTATTGTCAGACAATAACACTTGAGGGAAGCCAAGGCAGTAAAATATGTCTTTCAACAGAAAGGCAGCAGTTGTCTTAGCAGTGATGTACTTAGTTGGGAAAGCTTCTAACCACTTGCTGAAATAATTAACAGCAATTAGGATAAAGCGGCAACCAGAGCAGGAACGGGGGAGATGCCATACAGTGTCAATGCTGACAGTGTGAAATGTGTGTTGAGGGGGGACTAGCTTGAACTTGTGAGAGGCAGCTTGAGGTTGCTGGAGTCAACAGTCATGAAAACTGGCAATTGCATCAGGGATCAGTAGGCAGAGGCTCTCCCAGAAGTAATTCTTCTGGAGCCAGTCATAGGTCTTTGAAATGTCTCCATGTCCAGTCTCCTTATGAGCTTGGAGTATTAATAAGAGGCAGAGGCTAGGGCACATGTAAGGCAGGTATTGGTTTTGTACTTTTTTGAAAAGCTGGCTGTTGCAAATGAGCGTGCCCTTGGATAGTTTGGACAGAGCAATTTGAACTTTTTCTGTCTTGTTTTTCCAAGAAGAGAGATACCCAATGAGTTTGTATAGCCAATCAGCCCAAGCAGGGTGTAGAGCAAGGATAGGTATTTGGGACAGTCCATCAGCATTTCAATGTTATATCTCAGGACAGTGGAGCACTGTGAAGCCGTAGCCCTGCAAGAAAAGGGCCCATATAGCTAGTTGTCCTTATGGTTCTTTGAGCTGCTGCAGCCACTTGAGCAAGGTATGATCAGTGACCACAGTGAAATGGGTGCCATAAACATAATAGCAGAATTGTTTGAGCGCATGCAGTATAGCAAGGCATTTTTTCTCTGTGACACTATAGTTCTTCTCATGTTTGTTGAGGACACAAGAAGTATACACTACAGGGTGATCCACTCCTTCATCATCTAGTTGAGGCAGGATGTACCAATAGCTAGGTTGCTAGCGTCTGTGTAGAGGATGAATTCCTTATTGTAATCTGGATACACCAAGATGGGAGCCTCTTTGAGTTTTTTGCTTAAGAGTCTCAAAGGCCTGTTGTTGACAAGCAGTCCATTCAAAGGGAGCATTGCTTAACAGTTGAACCAGAGGTTTACTAGTGTTGGCAAAATCAGGGATGTACTGTCTGTAATACCCCATCATAGCCAGAAAGACTTGAACTTTGCGCAGGTTGGTGGGTGGAAGCACCTTGTCAATAGCTTCAACCTTCTTGGTCATAGGATGAATCCAAGTCTGGGTTACTTCATGGCCCAAGAATTCAAGACAATTCTTGAGGAAGGCACACTTTGAAGGTTTTAGTTTGAGACCAGCTTCTTGAATCTTTAGGAACATTTCTGTTGGGAATTTTGACCAAGCAATGATGTTAATTATGACATAGCTTGCAGATATGAATTGCAGCTGCCAAATTACATAATTTGGTAGTATAAAGTATGTATATTGGATTAGAAGTAGTCTGCTGATCTGAGCATTAAATTAGCCAATGATAAGCGCCACCGCGGCAATTAAATAGTACATAGTTTGCCGCCACGGCACTTAAAAATATACACAAGCACTGCGGCACCGCCTAGTAATTGGATTAGGTGCCAAAGCGCCAAACTACTTTTACGTCAAGCGCCGCCTTGCCAACTGAAAATTATTGCAAGTGCCACCTGGAAAACATTGCAGGCGCCAAGATGCCACTTTACTTTTACATTGAGCGCCAAGGCGCTGAGTTTGATTCCTCATAATCTCAAATTCCCATATTTATCACATTAATAAGCATTAAGCTTACAGTATTCCAGAAAAGTAGGAAGTGATCCCAAAGTACTAAACTATTCCATGCCAGCCAGAATCACTGGTGCTGGGTGAAGTTGAAAATATTCTATTGGTTGATGTGCAATAAGCGCCAAACCTAGATTAATAATTACCCAAAATTGGGGCGTGTTAGAATGTCCTAGAAAACATTGCTACCAGCCCAGAGATTACCCTGGTAGAAGGTATAAGAAGAATTAGTCATTTACAATAAAATCATCTTTGAACCATCTTTATTTTATCCTTAATCTGGTTGACCTTTATCCTAATCCTTAAGTGCTTCTGTGCAATCAGAAGCCATTGCTGGGCAATAATCATGGTTCTGTTCTATCCTGGCTCTTCTGATAAAGTACTACTCATATCCTCACATATGACTGTATTCTGGCAAATTTCCTATGCCCTATAATCTCAAATAATTGTGGTGCTGTAATGCAAAAAGCGCAACAATGGTGCTCACTACAGGGGGCACACTCTTGCCTGTAGAAGGAGTCAACTGGAGAAGCACTGGTAACTGCAGGCTGCACATCTGGGTGCAATGGAGACCAGCATCATAGAAAGCAACACATAATGTCAATGGGAAGGCTTCAGTTCAGGTTTTGAGTTCACACTGTTGTACAAGCTTAAAAAGATACACAACTTGAGTACAAGAATACATGTGATGTCCTTGCAGAAATGCTCAAAAGCGCTATCAAATAGCAGGTTGTTACATCAACCCTGTTGTATGGGCGCTCCTAAGGCATGCATTGTTTTGTTGAAGCAATACCAATAAACAGGTTGTTACACCAACCCTGTTGTATGGGCACACTTAAGGCACACATCACTGATTGAAGCGCTATCAAACAGCAGGTACTTACACCAACCCTGTTGTATGAGCGCGCTTAAGGCATACCTTGTTTTGTTGAAGCACTATCAAGTAACAGGTTGTTACACCAACCCTGCTGTTTGGGCACACTAAGGTCTACATTGATTCATGGAAGTGCTTCAATCAGAAAGTTGTTACACTTACCTTGATGCATGATTGTGCTCAAAGCACATTTGATATTACAGAAGCAAACAAGAGCGTTTAAAGGTTTGAACTGTACCAGCCACCTTTGCTGAATTAAGGGCCTAAGAAGTCAACAGACTCAAAGGAAACACTACTATTGCAAAGATGTGAGCTGCACTGGCCACCTCTACATTGAAAACAAATGACCAGTTGCTTGCTCTGGTGCTAACCAAATTTCCAATCAAGACAATGAGTCATGCAGGAATTTTCTAGGCGCAACCAATAGTACTGCTACTTTATGTAAGCCTCCTCTAGGAAGGGAAGCAATATGCTGCTCCAGAAGAATAACTCTAAGTCAAACTCCTGGGGAACAGACTTGCAAGTTGCTGTAAGACCTAAACAGATACCTAATTATAGACAAAAAGACTGTGCGCTCAGTTGACTGAATAAGTGCCATATCTCTGAATAAGATTCAAAAGAAGAGAATAAAAATAAGAAATTAAAAAAATACAAGATAACAAAAATAAAGGATGTGCAAAAAAGATAAAATTAAAAAGATAATAAAAAATAATGGAGAACCAAGCAAGTTTATTGCAAAAAGGAGTTCACTGGGGGCGGTCTCTGGGAGCAGGGGCGCCTCTGTGCAACTGAGAAGAGGATGCTGCAGGGGAAGTGGATTGGCGGTTGGCGCGTCAGGGATGCTTTGCAGGGCATTGGATGGTGACTACAGGGCGCTCGTGGGCGGGGAAGAGATACCAATTATCATTGAGGCGCTGGCGCATGTTGTGAATATCACTATGCACCATGTATCAATTTTGCCTTTGGTGGGCCATTTTGAAGACAAATCTCTTGCTTTTGCTTTTGCCTCTCAAAATGAGTTGATGACTGAATCAGGAAATACAATTGTTTGGTTTCTTGATCCTGCCAACTCACTTGCCCCACTCATGCTGATGGCAAGTGATCCTACCGTCCTGGTAGTGTTTTGTGGTATTCCTAACCACTATATATTCCATTTCACATTCACCAATAAAAATTAAGTTCTATTCAAATTTTTGTTGTTAAGTCTTCAGTACTTCTACGCCTCTCTCTAGCCACAACTAGTAGAGATTATTCTTCCAGGGCCACAAGGTAAATGCATAGCCTTCCCTGTCATCTAACTAAGACTTAATACAAATCCAATCCTAAGGTTAGGATTTCCCATTATGTGTCTGTGTTGCGCCTCTGAACACAACAAAAATGGTGCTCACTACAGGGGCTATAAGCCCCTTGGTTATCCCTTTTGCATCCACGTTTTCAGGTCCTTTGCCTCCGCCTATACAAGAGTTGAATTCACCTGAAATTTCTAGCCCTCCTATTGAGGAAGATATTTCCAATCAGACTATTACTCATACTGTACTGAACCTTGGTAATGGTCCCTGCCTAGTTGCTTACCCCATGGATACCCCTGACCTAGAACAAGTCATGTTGGTAGCCCTTGGGATAGCCAGTGAAGGAGCCATCCCTTGCCTTCAGTTGCAGTTCAGTTGGGCTGAATACTACAAATTGATTCTGGCTCCTCAATTTCCACAGCATCTCCTCTCAGCAGCTGGCTCCACTGAACACTTACTATTGTCCTTTATGCAGCCTGCCTTGGCCCACCATCAAATGGTGTTGGGGCTCCACATCCAAGAAATCTTGTCTCTACAAGCAGCGGTTACTCATCACTGGGACCAGTTTACTGTCTACCAACAGTGGATCCATTCCATCTTTTCCTTGGTATCTGAAAATCAGCGCAACTCTGTTACCTCCCAGACCTGTTTGGTTAACTCTATTGAAAAAATGCGCCAGTCTATCCCTGAATATGTGAGAGAGCGTCTACACAAGTTTCACCAGCTAGAACAACCCTGGCAAAATCAAGAAGATTCCACTTTAAACGCTTATCTCACCAACTTCAAACAACTTGTACAACAGCTCAATGCATTCAGCACGTAATTATTCAAGCAACTACAGCAGGTAGCAGACTTTGCTGCTAACAGCCTTAATGAACTCAGTGCGGCGTTTGATCAAGAGAGAGCTGCCACTGCTGCTGCTATAGCCAAACTCCAGAGTCAAGTGAATGAATTAGCTACACCCAAGCCAGATGCTCCGCCCTCTCCCCCTTCTGATGACTTGGCAGATTGAGAGCAGAGAATATGAGATGCTATTTGAGAGCTATGTACAACTACTTGTAGTCAAGAACGTCCTTCTGAGGCTCCTTAACCTGACCCCCAGGTGCTTGAGTTGACTGCTCAAGTTGCAGAGCTACAGGAAGAACTTGCTGCCCTGCGTGAGATGATGGCAACTGCTGCTAGTCCAGTTGGGGTTGTTGACAAAGATGGTTGCTGCCCTGGCTTACCAGGAGCCCCTCAAATTCAATGTGTTAGGGAAATAATTGCCCTAGCTAAAAGGGGGATCAATTGAAGCGGAACTATACTGAACTGGATAGAGACATACAAAAGATGAATGACTTGATTGACTCTGTGAATGATAGGTTTGCCCCTTGCCTCTCAGTGGGGCCATCCCTTACTTCTTGACTGACTGAGCTCTCCACAATAGTGACCACCCAAGGTCAACGCTTAAATGCTACTGCACAACAGACCAATCAAGCTGTCAATACGGGTGCCCGCACTGTTGAGACCCTGACTACCCTTGAAGAGAGTGTTTGTCAGCTATGGGCTAGACAGCCCCCTCTGAATCTGAAGCAGAATTTTCCCCACATATAAACATACTTGATAGCAACAATAGTGGTCCAACTCCCAAAGCACACTTCAAGCCTACCTTTAAGCAAGTCTTTGACCCCAGAACCTTGACCATTGCAGCTTTCCTAACTATCTACAAAACTGCCATGAGACAAGCATCAGACAAAGTTAAGAAAGAACATATTCTGACCTGTTTACATCTGACTTGCCAAGAGGTGGTGGTTCCTGAACTACCCACCATTGAGATGTGGGAAGATATGAAGCAGCTTCTGATTGACAAGTTTGGTGGTGACCTTAGCCTGTAAGTAAAAAAGGACGCTTTTATGCATATTGCTTTCAAGCCTAAAGAGACGCTAGATGAGTTTTCAGACAGATTCTACATGGAAGGACAGCAAACAATAACAAGCAGACAATTGACAGCCCATAAAGCTTACATGGCTTGCGCTCAAGCTCTTAAGGTTAAATAGCTTCTGTGCCTTCAATTCAAAGCCCATAAGGCTATTCTTTCCTCCATGAAGAGCATAATGACACTGTTGCAGGACATGTACCTTACCCATTCTGGAGCAGTTGTTAGGGAAGGTTGAGCTACTTCTAACTCTGGTTTGTCTTCCTGTGGTCCTCACATTCTTACCATGAACTTGCAAAATCCTTCTTGGCTCCAGGGTTGCCACAACTGTGGTCAGATAGGTCACCATTCTTGAGTCTGCACCAACCCACGGGTTGAAGGAGCTGATCCAAAAGAGCAGGCGGGAAAAGAGCAGTCAACCTAGAGGCAGAGAGGCTCTTGGTTGAAAATTCTTCCCAGTCTCTTTCAATACCTCCCTCTATATCTGACTCCAAGCCTGCTGATAATGAGGCTCCTCCTATCCTCCTCTTGTTCCACAATATCTCTGATGACTCTGACCTGGATGACTCTGATATTGACAACACCCACACATATGGATACTCTGTCCTGGCTTTTCCTGAAACTATCACAGTCTTGTATAAGTTGCAATCAGGAAAGACTACAACAACTGCTAAGCCTTTTCCTGAAGCCAAAGAAGTTGTCTCTTGCCCTTACCTCACTCAGGCTAAGAGGTCCCTGGTGCTAGTGGAGCCGTCAGAAGAAGCTGCTTAGGTTGCTGATGCTGTCTTCAAGAATATATCTGTTTTGATTCCTTTCCAAATTGTTTATAAGGAGTTCCCAGGATTAAGATGCATGATTGAGAAGTGGGATAAGGAACTAAAAGAGGCTCAAGATATCTTGGCTATCCTTTCACCCTTTTGTTGCACTACCACTCAAGTAGAGATATGCATTCAAAAAGTGAAGATCAAGGCTGTTTTAGACACATGCTTTCCAGTCAAAATTGTCTCCTCCAAGCTTGTGAAGAAACTCAAACTTGCCCCTGACCTTAATTATCACCAGTTGTATGGCACAGCTGGACTGTCTATGACCTGCGCCATAGGGGCATACTCTGCTCTACCCATGCGGTTTGGCAAGCTTCTCCTAGCTATGTCAGCAGTTGTCTTGGAAAACAAGAGTTACAATCTCTTAGTTGGCGCTCAGTTCCTTAGGGAATATAATGGGATAATCAACTTGAAAGATGGTTACCTCTCTATTCTGGGATATGAGGTCCCTCTGATCTTTGAAGAGTCTGTTAAAGTTCCCGTGAAGCATCTCAAGATATGTGCCTTGGAATATCCCACTGGGGTTTTCAATCTCAAATATTGCACCCACTCTTCAAAAATGAAATGTCCACCCATGGCTTGTCCTGCTTCTGAAGGATCCCTATCCTAGCCACGTCTGCTGTCACCATCCCCCTGGATCCCAGGTCATCCTAGACTCCCAGATATTATATGAACTACCTGAACAAACCTTCTTGGAGCTGTACTCTCCCCCCCCATTAGGGCGCACCAAACCTTATCTCTGTCCTGGAATCCTAGATGTCTTCCATAAGGTCCCTGTTTAATTGTTGGTAGCCAACCTGACTTCACTCCCCATGAATGTGTCTAGGGGGCAGGTTGTCAGATATGGCAATTTTTTGAGCGCTCCTGATGTCCTGTCTCTTCATCCCTTTGGCACATTCCAAGATTTTAACCTACCTGAGGATGAACCACAAGTCCTATCCTTGTTCACTGCACAAGACTTTCCACAGCTGTCCCTGGTTCAACAGAAAGAGGTGCTAGACTTGCTAGACTAATTTTCTGACATCTTTGCTAAGGACAGTACCAACTATGGGTTAGCCAAAGGCGTTATCCATCAGATTGACACTGGCAACGCTCCTCCCTTCTGTGATAAACCATATTGCTGCAGCTGTGTAAAGGACGCCCAAGTGTCTAAAGAGCTCAAACAACTGTTGGACGCAGGGCTGCTGGCACCTTCCCAAAGTCCTTGGGTATCCCTGCAACATATCTTAAAGAAGAAAGATGGAGGACATTGTATTGTGATGTACTACCACCGTTTGAACTCTTTGACCAAGAAGGATTTGTACCCCTTGCTGCGTATTGATGATGCTCTCTGAAGTCTTGGAGGCTCTAAGTTTTTCTCTGCAGTGGATATGGCATATAGATACTGGCAAGTTGACCTATTGCCCAAGGATTGCCAAAAAGCCGCGCTCATTACAGCTGAAGGGCTTTTTGAGCCTACTTGCATGCTGCAGGGACTCTGCAACGCCCAGCCACTTTCCAAAGGGCCATGGACTCCATACTCTGCAACTTAAAGTTGTTGTGCATCATAGTATACTTAGATGATATAACGGTTTTCAGCACTACCTTCACTGACCATATGGCTCATCTCAAAGAGGTGTTTCTAAAGATTTGGGAAGCTGGCCTCAAACTAAAACCTTCCAAGTACACCTTCTTCAAAGAGTGTCTTGAATTCTTGGGCCATGAAGTAACCCAGACAGGGATTCACCCAATGACTAAGAAGGTTGAGGCCATTGAAAAAATGCTTCCGCCCACCAACCTGCAAGAGGTACAAGTCTTTCTAGGGATGATGGGCTACTACAGCCAGTTTATCCCTGACTTTGCCAATACTAGTGAACCTTTAGTCTAACTGTTACACAATGTTCCTTTTGAATGGACCACCAGTCAACAACAAGCCTTTGAGACTCTTAAGCAAAAACTCAAAGAGGTGCCAATCTTTGTGTATCCTGACTATGATAAGGAGTTCATTCTATACACTGATGTTAGCAATCTTGCTATTGGAGCTATTCTGGACAAACTAGAAAACAAGGGTGTAGACCATCCTGTGGCTCATACTTCCTGCGTGCTAAACAAGCATGAGAAGAATTATAGTGTCACAGAGAAGGAGTGTCTTGCCGTGTTGCATGCAGTCAAACAGTTCTGCCACTACAGTTATGGTACCCATTTCACAGTTGTCACTGACCACGCTTTGCTTAAATGGTTACAACAACTTAAGGAGCCAGAAAGGCGCTTAGCTAGATGAGCCCTACATCTGCAAGGTTACAACTTCACTGTGCTCCACTGCCCTGGGATTCAACATCAGAACGCTGATGGGCTATCCAGAATTTGAATTCTTGCTTTACATCCTGCAGAGGCTAACTGGTTGTATGAACTAATTGGATACCCTTCTTCTTGGGAAAGTGAAACAGAAGAGGTCCAACTGGCTTTGTCCAAGCTATTCAAAGATACCTTCATACGCAACAATCAACTCTTCAAAAAGGTACAAGATAGTATCTGCCCTATGTACAACCCAGTCTTTGCTTCTTGTTGGTGTCACAAGCTCATAAAGAGACTGGGCATGGAGACATTGCTAAGACTTTTGACTGGCTTCAAAAGAATTACTTCTGGGATAACCTTCACCTGTTTATTCCAGACGTCATAGCTAGTTGCCACAACTGCCAACTGCAAAGACCTTGAGCTGCTTCCCAAAAATTCAAATTAGTTCTCCCTCAACATGCTTTTCATACTGTCAGCATTGAAGCGGTAGTATCACAGTAGGTTCCATAATGCCAGGTATTGTCTGTCCAAGTAAGAAGGCTCAGAAAGCTGGGAAACCTGTATCAAAATTGACCAAGTTAACGTATTTAAACCAAAAAGTTGATTGAAAATGGGTCACAGCTGCTCCAGTCTGCCAGCTGAAACCAGCTCCCTCTTTCAAACTGACGTTGATAAATTGATGTAATTTGAGGATCACCTGATATAAGCTTTTTAATTGGCAGGGTCGTCAGAAACTGGTCATTCAAGGGTTCTTTGCAGCCTGGACCAGATACTTACTTGGCAATATGGAAGGAATAGGAGGTCAAGATTCAGGTGGTATTGCTTAGTTGCTTTTTTTTGATATATATTAAATAATTTTCCCTGTTTCAACTCTAAGAGTTGAGTCCTCCTAAATTTACTCAATAAAAATCATTTATCCCAAGTTCTAATTTCAATTTTAAAAAATGCATTCTGTGATCAGGTTGTTGCAGTATATTCCGTACAATCTGATTCTGAACCAAATAATTTCTGGAAGATGAGGCCCTGCAACTGGAACTTCATTGTTGACGCCTCCCAATGTCAATTTCATGCCAGCCAATTTTGCAGCTCCTCCCCCCATTCTTGAAACTGAAAATTGTGTTAATTCCCAATGCCCAGAATTTTACGCTGAAGATGCATTGATGCTTTCCCAGGTCATTTATCTTGGACTACTTTGGTTAGGACTAATTGTTCTACTTAATCCTGGAGTTATAATTGGAAATTTCACAAAAAAATATCTAAAGCCGTGTTGATGGTTAATCATTAATTCTATGTGGATTTGGGTGGTAATTCCCCATCACTTAGAAACAGCTTCATACTATCCCGTTATTTCTGTCACAGGTAGGTCCTCTCCCCTGTTCACGTTCTGGGTGTTGCTTTATCCTAATTGCTGTTGATCACTTCAGTAAGTGGGTAGAGGCTTGCCCTACAAAGGACATCACAGCTAAGACAACTGCTGATTTCCTGTTACAAGATGTTTTCTACTGCCATGGCTTTCCTCAAGTGTTGCTCATAGATAATGGGACCAGCTTCAATACCAAGCTGGTAAACTCTGTTGTTAAAGCTTTGGGGTCCCACCAGTCTTTTTCTGCCCCCTATAATCCTTCTACCAACGGGGCAGTCAAGCGTGCAAATTCAACAAAAGCTCCATCATGAGAAAGCTTACCTACTCTGCCGCTGCTAATTGGGACCTATACTTACCTACTGCTCTCTTTGCATATTGCCTTAGCAAGCATCATGTCACTGAGTAATCTCCCTTTGCTATGCTGTATGGACAAGAGGCTACTACCCATTGCTCTTGGGGGGCCCCTGCTTTCCTCTTATAAAGCCATGAATCCTGACAGCCATATCAAGGACCTAGTCAACTGCATAATTGATATACAGGCCACTGCCTACACTTCTGCATACAAGACTAAGATTCTTGAACTTTCTCCCAATAATTCTGGACGCTTCCCCTTGCCTGAATTTGATGTTTTGTGACCACGTTCTCTACTATCAGCATAGAGTAGGAGGATGTGCTCACAAGCTAGACATTTTGTGAGTTGGACCTTTGGAAGTGACCTTTAAACAAGGGTCAGAGTATACTGTGAAACTCCTCTCTAGTGATTGCCTGTTTTCCTGAGTGCATGTCAAGTTCCTCTGCAAGTACTATCCCCCTAAGGCCAATCTAGAAGGGGGCAATGTTATGAATTCTGCCATTCACCATGTTTCATTTTTGCCTTTGATGATTTTTTTTTGAGTAAAAATCTCTCTCTTTTTCTTTTGCCTTTCAAAATGAGTCTGAATCCAAACTGGGAAATACAATTGTTTGGTTTCTTGATCCTGCGCAACTCACTTGCCCCACTCATGCTGGTGGCAAGTGATCCTACCGTCCTGGTAGTGTTTTGTGGTATTCCTAACCACTATATATTCCATTTCACATTTACCAATAAAAATTAAGTTCTATCTACATTTTTGTTATTGTGTCTTCAGTACTTCTGCGCCTCTCTCTAGCCACAACTAGTAGAGATTGTTCTTCCAGGGCCGCAAGGTAAACACATAGCCTTCCCTGTCATCTGAGACTTAGTACAAATCCAATCCTAAGGTTAGGCTTTCATGCTGTGTGTCTGTGATGCGCCTCAGAACACAGCAGCGCACATGTATCAAGATAACCAGTATCTGAGACCAGGCCAACTGAGAGTTCTGCAGCATGGAGGTCCATTTACAGAGCAGGAGGCAGAGCTGGCTCACAGGCACTAGGCAACCCCAATCACCACAAGCAGAAAACATAGCCCTAATTGACTGGCAGTCCATCGGGGCATCCTCCATATAGGAGTAAGCCAGCAGTAACAGACCCAGAGCTGATAGGCCAGAGCACAATATTGCTCCAGGCAACAACCAGCGTACCCTGGCTGGCCATGCTGGCAGCTATTGGGGGCGTACCACATGAAGTGGCACGCAGCGGCTACCAAGGGAAGATAGAGGATGGTGTTGCCAGTACTTGCCGCTGAAAAGAACACCTTGAAAGTGGCTGAGAAGCACTGACTGGTGTTGGCCTGGACAGGAAGGTCCAGGGTTTGATGAAACACTGGGTCAGCAGCAAGTTTGAGAGACCAAATCTGAGCCATCTCATTTATATACTTGTTTTGGATAGCAATAGTGTGGGCGTGCTGGGCAGAGATCTGGCCAGGCACCAAGGAAGCGGACTGAAGGCCAATGCACACCTCAGCAGCCAAGCAGGAGGCATTTTACCAGCTGTGGTAGAGCTCACCAGCACGGATAGGGGACATGGCGTCCTTGTTGGAGTGCATAGCCTGCACAAAACTGAACATGGTTTCTTTGTGGTGGCAAACCCCAAACTTGCTCAACAGATCAGGGTAATCCATGGGGACCTTGTCCAAGTTGCAACAAGCATAAAGCATTGAAGAGGGGTGGCTGGAGGCTCACTAGAGGAAGGCAAGCACTGCATAAATGGGCGCAAAGCGTCAGAAGGACCAACAACAAGAGGCGTGCTGGGGACAGGAGGAGTCTTGGAAAATAGTGAATCCTCCTTGAAGAGGTCACCAGCATTGGAACTGGGAGCGGAATTAAGGGTGGAGCCAGCCACAGTGGTGGTGCAGTCCTGATTGTAGAATTGATCCTTGCTGAAGCCAAGACGGGTGAGGAAGGCAATCCTCACAGAGCAAGGCATCTTACAGAAGGCATTGCACTCCGCCTCACCCATGGTTGTCATCATGGCACATATTTTGGCGTTCATTGCTGCTGTTATTAGTGGGATTCATCTTGGAAAGAAGGGAAGTAGTGCTTGGTCAAGTGGGGGGGATATGCTGGGAATTTTGACCAAGCAATGATGCTAATTATGACAGAGCTTGCAGATATGAAATGCAGCTTCCAAATTACATAAATTGGTAGTATAAATTATATGCATTTTAGATTAGCAGTAGTCTGCTGACCTGAGCATTAAATTAGCCAATGATAAGCGCCGCCGCGGCAATTAAATAATACATAATTTGCCACCACAGCACTTAAAAATATACACAAGCACTGCGGCACTGCCTAGTAATTGGATTAGGCGCCAAAGCGCCAAACTACTTTTACGTCAAGCGCCGCCTTGCCAACTGAAAATTATTGCAAGTGCCACCTGGAAAATATTGCAGGCGCCAAGGCACTGCTTTACTTTTACATTGAGCACCGAGGCGCTGGGTTTGATTCCCCATAATCTCAAATTCCCATATTTATCACATTAATAAGCATTAATCTTACAGTATGCCAGAAAAGTAGGAAGTGATCCCAAAGTACTAAACTATTCCATGCCAGCCAGGATCACTGGTGCTGGGTGAAGTTGAAAATATTCTATTGGTTGACGTGCAATAAGCGCCAAACCTATATTAATAATTACCCAAAATTGGGGCGTGTTAAAATGTCCTAGAAAACATTGCTACCAGCCCAGAGATTACCCTGGTAGAAGGTATAAGAAGAATTAGTCATTTACAATAAAATCATCTTTGAACCATCTTTATTTTATCCTTAATCTGGTTGACCTTTATCCTAATCCTTAAGTGCTTCTGCGCAATCAGAAGCCATTTCTGGGCAATAATCATGGTTCTGTTCTATCCTGGCTCTTCTGATACAGTACTACTCATATCCTCACATATGACTGTATTCTGGAAAATGTCCTGTGCCCTATAATCTCAAATAATTATGGCGCTGTAATGTAAAAAGCGCAATAATTTCCTTGAGGTGGGCCGGGTGATCAGTAAAGGTAGCGCTGAAGACTGTTACATCATCCAAGTACACTAGGACATATGAGAGCTTCAGGTCACAAAGATGTAGTCCATGGCCCGCTGGAAGGTAGCAGGGGCATTGCATAGACCCTGAAGAATACAGGTAGGCTCAAACAGTCCTTCAGAGGTGATCAGCGCAGCTTTTTGCCTATCTTCTGGAGATAGGTCAACTTGCCAGTAACCAGAGGCCAAATCCATAGCTGAGAAGAACTTAGAGCCTCCAAGGCAACAGAGTGCATCATTAATACACAGCAAGGGGTAAGAATCCTTCTTGGTTAAGGAGTTTAGCCATTGATAGTCCATTAAAATGCAGTGACCTCCATCTTTCTTCTTCAAGATGAGCAAAGGGGAGGCCCATGGACTTTGGGAAGGAGCAAGTAACCTAGCATCTAATATTTGATTGAGTTCTTTAGACACCTGAGCGTTTTTCACTTAACTACAGCAATAAGGTTTAGCTCAGAAGGGGGGAGCATCACCAGTAGCAATCTGATGAATGACTCCTTTAGCTAGACCATAGTCAGTGCTATCCTTAGCAAACAATATCTAAAAATGATCTAGAAAGTCAAGCACCTCTTTCTATTGGACAGGGGATAGTTGCAGAAAGTCCTGAGCGGTGAACAGAGATATGACCTGTGGCTTGTGTTCAGGTAAGTTAAAATCCTGAAAGGTGCCAAAGGGCTGTAGGGATAGCACATTAGGAGCATTCAGTAACTTGCCATAGCCAACAACCTGACCTCTAGACACATTCATGGGGAGAGCAGTTGAGTTGGCTATCAAAAACTGAACAGGATCTTTGTGAGAGACATCCAAGATCCCTGTCAGAGGTAAAGTTTGTTACAGCCTAGTGAGGAAGGAGAGTAAAGTTCTAGAAATGTGCGCCCAGGCAACTTGTATGATATCTGAGAGTCTAGGATGGCTTGAAATCCAGGGGGAATGATCACAGCAAAAGTGGCAAGGAGAGGAATCCCTTCAGACGCAGGACAGGCCATAGGAGGACACTTCATATTAGATGAGTGATTACAGTACTTTAGTGTGAAGACACCAGTGGGGTACTCCAAGGCACACATCTTGAGGCACTTCCTGGGAACTTTGACAGGCTCCTCAAAGATCAGAGGGACTTTGTATCCTAAGATGGAGAGATAGCTGTCTTTTAAATTGATGATCCCATTGTATTCCCTAAGGAACTGGGTACCAACTAGGAGATTGTAGCTCTTATTCTCCAGGACAACGGCAGGTGCTGCTAAGAGAAGCTTGACAAACCACATGGGGAGAGCAGAATATACCCCTATGGCGTGAGTCATGGATAGCCCAGCTATACCATATGTCTGGTGATAATTAAGGTTGGGAGCAAGTTTGAGCTTCTTGACAAGCTTTGAGGAGACAAAATTAACATGAGATCCTGTATCCAAGACAGCCTTAATCTTCACCTTTTGGATGTATATATCTACACAAGTAGTAGTACAACCAAAGGATGGGAGGACAGCCAGGATATCTTGAGCCTCTGCTTGTTCTTTGTTACACTTTTTGATCATGCATCTCAAGCCTGGAAACTCCTTTTAGACAGTCTGGAGAGGAAGCAAGACATAAAAATTCTTGAATACAGCATTAGCAACTCCAGCAGCTTCTTCCAAGGATTCTAAAAGTACAAGAGACATCTTGGCTTGAGTGAGGTAAGGGCAATAGACAACCTCTTTGGCTTCAGTTAGAGGCTTGGTAGTTGTTGTAGCTTTCCCAGAGCATAGTTTATAAGAGACCACAATGGTTCCAGGGAAAGCTAGGACTGAATGCCCATAGGCACTGGGATCATCAATATCTGAGTTGTCCATATCAGAGTCATCAGAGATATTGTGGAACAATATCAAAATGAGAGGTGCTTCAGTGTTGGCAGGCTCCAAGTCTGTTATAGACGGGGGGGTTGGAGGAGAATGGGAAGAATTGTCAACCAAGAGCGTCTCTGCCTCTAGGTTGACTGTTCTTTTCCTGCCTGCTCCTTGGGATCTGCTCCCTCAACCCAAGGATTGGTGCAGAATTGAGAGTGGTGATCTATCTGGTCGCAGGTTTGGCAACCTTGTTGTCTAGTAGGGTTCTGAGAGTTCATAGTAAGGATGTGTGGGCCACAGGAAGAAGAACCAGAGTTAGATGTGGATTGATTCTTGCATACAACAGCTCCAGAGTGGGTCAAGTGCATATCTTGGAGCAATGTCTTTATGCTCTTCATTGAGGAGAGTATGGCCTTGTGAGCTTTGAAATGGAGGCACAGAAGCTGATTAACCTCAAGAGCTTGAGCACATGCCATGTACGCCTCATGAACTGTCAACTGTCTACTAGTTATCAATTGCTTTCCTTCCATGTAGAATCTGTCCACAAATTTGATCAGAGTCTCCTTAGGTTTGAAAGCAATGTGCATTAAGGCATCCTTTTTCACTTCCAAACTAAGTTCACCACCAAACTCATCAATAAGAAGCTGTTTAATTTCTTCCCAAGTCTTGATGGTGGGCAACTCTGACACCACCACTTCTTGGCAAGTTGGGTGCAAGCAGGTTAGAATGTGTTCTTTCTTGACCTCATCAGAGGCCTGTCTAATAGCTGTTTTGTAGATGGTCAAGAAGGCTACAATGATAGATGTTTTGGGGTTGAAAACTTGCTTAAAAGTAGGTTTGAAGTGTACTTTGGTGGTAGGGCCACCATTGTTGCTATCAAGGACATCTATACAGGGGGAGAACTTGGATCCAGATTCCATAGGGGGATGTCTTGCACACAGCTGGCAAACACTCTCCTTGAGTGTATTCAAAGTCTCAGAGGTGCAAGCACCCACATTGTTGTCCTGGTTGACCTGTTGTTTGGTAGTATCTAGGTATTGACCCTGCGTGGTTACCACAGCGGAGAGATCAGCCAATCAGGAGGTCAGGGAAGGTCCCACTGAGAGGCAGGAGGCAAACCTGTTGTTTACTAAATCAATTAGCTCACTCATTTACTGAACATCCCTATCAAGACTAGAGTGATCCTGCTTCAGATGTTCCATCTCATTGGCTAGAGCAATTAACTATCTAGTACATTGAATGTGGGAATTCCCTGAAAGTCCAGGGAAGCAGTCATCTCCTTTGACAACCTCAACTGGCCTAGCGGCAGTTGCCACAATCTCACTCAGAGCAACAACCCCTTGCTGCAGCTCAGCAACTTGGGCAGTTAACGCAAGCACCCGAGGGTCTGGTTATGGAAGGTCTTCTGGACGTCCTTGGCTACAAGTGGATGGACGTAGTTCACAAACGGCTTCCCATAGTTTCTGCTCTCTGACTATCAAATCATCAGATGGTGGAAAAGGAGGAACATCAGGCTCTGGTGTAGACAACTTATTCACTTGAGATTAAAGTTTGGCTATGGCAGCAGCTGTGGCAGTCCTTTCCTGATCAAACTCTTTGTTGAGGTTGTGTAGACTCCTAGCAGTGTGGCCTGCTACTTGTTGCAGTTGGTCAAAGGAATAGGTACTAAAAATATTGAGTTTTTGCACAAGACGTTTGAAATTGGTGAGGTAGGCATTTAAGGTGTAATCTACTTGGGTTCTCCAGGGTTGTTCTAACTGTTGAAACTCATATAGACGCTCCCTGACATATTTGGGGATGAGCTGGCGCATTCTTTCAATGGAATTGACCAAGCAGGCTTGGGAAGTAATAGAGCTGCACTGATTATTGGACACCAAGGAAAAAAGGGAGTAGATCCATTGTTGGTATGCAGCAAACTGATCCCAGTGGTTGGTGACAGCTGCTTTTAAAGACTAAATCTCCTGAATGTGGAGTCCTAGCACCATTTGATGGTGGGGTAAGCCAGGTTGTACAAAGGAAGACAATAGGTGTTCAGCAAAGCAAGCCGCTGAGAGAAGATGTTGTGGAAATTGTGGGGCCACAATCAATTTGTAGTATTCCACTTGACTGAACTGCAGCTGAAGGCAAGGGATGGCCCCATCACAGGCTATCCCAAGGGCTACTGTCATGACTTTCTCTAAGTCAGGGGTACCCAAGGGGTAGGCCACTAGGCAGGGATCATTACCAAGGTTCAGCACAGTAGGGACAATAGGTGGGTCTGCAATGTATTTCTCAATAGGAGGACTGGTGATTTCAGGTGAAGTTGGCTCTTGTATGGGAGGAGGCAAAGGACCTGAAAATATAGTTGCAAAAGGGATAACCAAGGGGCTTATAGCCCTGTAGTGAGCACCATTTTTGTTGTGTTCTGAGGCGCGGCACAGACACACAACGGGGAATCATAACCTTAGGATTGGATTTTTACTAAGTCTCAGTTAGTGGCAGGAAATGATATTGGTTTACCTTGTGGTCCTGATTGAGTAGTTTCTACTAGACATGGCTAGAGAGGCACCAAATTATTGGGAGACACAAAGACAAAAATGTGAATAGAACTTAAATTTTATTGGTGAATAAGAAATGTAATATATAATGGTTTACAATACTATAAAACAATACCAGGACAGTAGGATCACTTGCCACAAGCATGAGTGGGGTGAGTGAGTTGCGCAGAATCAGGAAACTGAACAATTGAATTTCCAAGTTTGGAAACAGACCCATTTTAAAGGGCAAAAGCAAAAGAGAGCAATTTGTCTTCAAAATAACCACATGAAGGCTTAATCAAAACAGCATAGATAGCGTCATTCACAACACCTGGTTTGGGGGTAAGGTTTCCCTGTCTATTTCTTCCTGGTAGCTTTGAGGGGGTCTTGAAGTCACTAGAGAGGCATAGATATTTTCAGGAATATTCCTGACAACACCTTGGTTTCAGGACAATATTTTGTGCCTAATCAAACTTGATAAACAAAATAAAAAATGGCAGCAGTTCCCCCTTATTGGGGAAACTGCCGCAAAAAGCAAGGCAAGGAAACAGAAATTAAAAATAAAATTTTAATTTGGACCGGTTTTATACCCCACCTGCAGACTGCGCAGCCGGCTGCCAGCCAGCCCTTGCCTGTCACAGTAGGTTCCATAATGCCAGGTATTTTCCGTCCAAGTAAGAAGGCTTGGAAAGCCGGGAAGCCTGTATTGAAATTAACCAAGTTAACAGATTTGAACCAAACAGTTGATTGAAAATGGGACACAGCTGCTCCAGTCTGCCAACTGAAACTAGCTCCCCCTTTCAAACTGACGTTGATAAATTGATGTAATTTGAGGGTCACCCAATATAAGCTTGTTATTTGGCAGGGCCATCAGAAACTGGTTATTCAAGAGTTCTTTGCAACCTGGACTAGGTACTTGCTGAACAATGTGGAAGGAATAGGAGGTCAAGATTCAGGTGGTATTGCTTAGTTGCTTTTTTTGATATATATTGAATAATTTTCCCTGTTTTTACTCTAAGAGTTGAGTCCTCCTAAATTTACTCAATAAAAATCATTTATCCCAAGTTCTAATTTCAATTTTAAAAAATGCATTCTGTGATCAGGTTGTTGCAGTATATTCCGTACAATCTGATTCTGAACCAAATAATTTCTGGAAGATGAGGCCCTGCAACTGGAACTTCATTGTTGACGCCTCCCAATGTCAATTTCATGCCAGCCAATTTTGCAGCTCCTCCCCCCATTCTTGAAACTGAAAATTGTGTTAATTCCCAATGCCCAGAATTTTACGCTGAAGATGCATTGATGCTTTCCCAGGTCATTTATCTTGGACTACTTTGGTTAGGACTAATTGTTCTACTTAATCCTGGAGTTACAATCGGAAATTTCACAAAAAAATATCTGAAGCCGCATTGGTGGTTAATCATCAATTCTATGTGGATTTGGGTGGTAATTCCCCATCACTTAGAAATGGTTTCATATTATCCAGTAATTTCTGTCACATTGCCCACCCACCCACTCCTGCCAACCAGTCCCCCGCCCAGGCCGCTGAATGGGGAAATTGCCAAATGGAGAAACCCAAAAAGGCAATTTGCCCAAACCCAAATGGAGGGGGAACTGCTGCCTAAATTTGGAATTTGCCAAATTTGGGAGGAGCTGACAAGCTGCTCAGCCCACCCATTCCTGCATTAACTGCAGAATTCAAAGTTGGATGCATGAAAACATCCAATGATACACCAAGCCAGTGCAAGCCCAGAAGTAACAATTCATTGCCTGCACATCACTTCCACTTCCCTTCCCAAAAGGGAATTCCAGACAACACTAAGTGTTTGGGATTCCCTGTCCAGTGTTTTACTCTATTTTTGCCACCACAAGGATATAGTATATAATAAAGCCAATTCACTTGATGATAGTTGTGCTATCATTGAGTGAAATCACCCCTCAATAGTATCACATAAATCAATCAGAACTTTACCCTACAAGAAATTTAAAGACACTAAGCTTTGTCCTCCCTTTCCCAGGATTAGAAGATGAACCATTTAATCTTCTCAGCTGTACTCACAGCCTGCCTAGGGATTGGAGGCCACCAATACAATCACCAGCATGGGCCGTTCAATAAACCACCTGGCAAGTACATCTACAAGGAGCCAGCGCAGCTAAACTCATCCAAGCAGTACTCCTGTCCCACACTGGTGTGGCCCCACTCCACCCAGTCTGTAGCCATATACACCTGTGTATACTACGTACTTACGTATTTTGCCGGTAATTTTGGACAATATAACGTACACGCCAAGGTCTTCAGATGGATGATGATGACAGTCTACCCCATTGTGACAGCGCTCAAAGGATTCTAAGTCACCAACTTGGTACCTTAATTTGCTAAAATACTCCCCCAATTGTTGGGTCTTTACAGATATGCCCAGGAACATTATTGATGTGGCTGGCTGAGAAAGCAGCTGCTGAACTTGGTAATTGATAGATTTCTGGGAAGTAAAGTTGGTTACTTTGCAACTGAAAGCTCAAGATCATCACTTGAGTGAGTAAAAATAGCTACAAATACAATAGGATTCTCTGTGGCTGATGGCCTAAAGTGGTGGTCACTGATGAGGGCCTAGTCAAATGCTAACTTACTTGTGGAGGCTTATTGCCTGAGTCTGAGGCATTAGTAACAGGGACTGAAAGTGGAACCAAAGATGATCTATAGAGAAGAACAGAGCTTAGATGGTTCACAGAGAAGGAAAGAACCTAGGTGGTTTACACAGAGAAGGATAGAACCTGGGTGGTTTGAAAAGAAGGACAGAACCTAGGTGATTCAAACAAAGAAGGAAAGAACTTAGTTGGTTAAAAAAGAGAAGGATAGAACCTAGGTGGTTCACCCAGAGAAGAACAGAACCTAGATGGTTCATATGGAGAAGAAACAGAGAAGGAAAAGTTGTGGTTGAACCAGAGAAGGACTAATATAAGAAGCAGAAGATGATAGAGAAGGACCAAAAAAGGAGCAGATGAAATGATATTAGGTCATTGGAAGAAGACTAGGAGTTGAGAAGAAGAAGACTTGGAAAGTTAAGGATAGAAAAGAAAAGAAATAAAAAGAAAGAGATAATTAAAGAAAGAATTAAGAAAAAGAAGAAAATAATAAAAATAAGAAAATTAATTAAAATATGAAAAGCAAAGAAAGAAACATGGGAGTAAGCAGGAGCAGACAAAAACAATACAGAAAAACTCTGAGGAAAAGGCTGGAGCTTTGCCAAAACCACAAATGAGAGCAGGAAGCAAGCAACAGGTGGTTTCAGAACTTTCCAAGGGGAAAAAATGTGGTGTTGTAAGGGCAACAGTGGCCATTTCAACACTAAAAATGTTGACAGTGGCCATGTTGACACTTTTAATGTCAACACTATAGTAAAGTGATGACCCGGTTTTACATAATGTTGTCTCCTGGATGTCAACACTTTTTTAAGTAAAAGCACACTTTACCCTGAACATTTTTAATACAAAAATATTTTTAAATACTTTATTATACTAAAATGACCCCAGAGAGCTCAAAAATGCAATAAAAAATTCCTAAAGTAATAAGAATAAGGGGATATAAGCAAGTATTTTTTACTTTACTATGTAAATTGCACTCTTTATTATAAAATCATTTTTTATTCCCATAAAAATTAAAATCCCAATGAACCAAAAATAAAGATATTTTAATTATCATAATAACTACAAAATATAAGAAAATTATAATTAAAATTTATTATACTGCATATAAGCATAACTGAAAAAATCTCATACCTTAAAGATAAATTAATAAAATATAAGATATTTCTTACTAAAACACATTGTAACTGTATCTGAAACTTACCATTTATACCTAAAAAAATTAGTATTATCCAAAAAATAAATAAATATATAAGATTTAAAAGTGAAAAATATACAGGCAAAGTAAAGCAAGGTTTATTGGGCTAATTAAAGCCACCAGCAAGAGTAGTGGCAACATCTTCTAGGTACTTCTTGAACTCTGCCACCTTGTACTTCTTCTTGACTACCTTCTGGACGTCCTCCTGGTAGTCCTGGTCCTTACCCTTTCTCTTCTTGGGAGCCACCCAGTTGGCCAGGCTGTGAAACTTGGAAACAGTCTGGGCCTGCTCCTCCTGCAGCTTCTCAAAGAACTTGTTGTACTTGGGGTTTGACCCAAACTTCACCTTCAGGTGCTTGTGCCACACTTCCAGGCTGGTTGTGGTCTTCATCTCCCCCTTGAGGCAGGCGCCCTGGCAATTCCAAGGGGCAGTGGCCTCGCTCTTTCCTCTAAAGGCAGTCACCTTCTTTCCTACCCATTGCCGCTCAAGGTAATCCAGGTAGCCCTTGAATATGGTGGAGTGCTTCTTGATATAAGCGTCCTCCAGGAGGGCCTCAAAGCCAATCCCAGTATGCTCTGGCCTCACAAAAGTTAAGGCAGAAAACTGGGTGATGTAAAAGCAGCACTTCCCTTTACCATTGTTGAGATACTTCTCAAAAAGGCCCTTCTTGCTCTTGAGATTCTTGATGAGTGTCAGGGCCCAGAGTGCCCTGGACAGTCAGCTGGCCTCTTTAGAGGTGATTAAACATGCAGCTTGGAAGCCCCCACAAAGCACTTTCCAGGGCAAAATCCCCCCTTTCAACTAATGAATGGCCCGGGATTCAAGAGGCACACAATCCTTGAATCCCTGGCATCAAGCCTGTTAACAAATCTGGGCCACCTACCTATCAGGAAATGGCACATTGGGAGCGCAACTGTTTGATTGCGCAATCAGGTGATTGATTCATTGCGGGAGCTAAAAATAACTGTAGCAACTTGCCATGCTGCAAAATTCAAAGGGTTCATGTTATAGCAGCCAATGAGAGCTCACCCTCTTGGCCAAACACGCAAATTCCAGGTAAAATCAAAAATCCACCTCCAAATGATGCCATCAGTTCTCTGGTGGCACAAAAGGCCATAGAATCATCAGTAAGTATAAGTAGTGAGGGGGAGAAGTCCTCCTCACTGTTGACATCTTAATAAAGCAAGTTTATGCCTAGAAATTATTATCTTATTACAGGAATTGTCTTTTTTTGCTCAAATTTAATTATTCTCTTTGCATCTATTTGTGAATCCACTACTCAATACAAGCTTGCATACCCATATCCTCCTGGTCATACTCCTGTTGTCCTTGCCAAACCGCCCTGCACCCTTGACCTGGAGTACTTCCATCCCCATCACCTGGATCTACCACCAGTAATAAAGGATATACCAACTGCTCCTCCTCTCCCTGACGCGCCTCCCACCCAAGACTTCAGCAAACTGGGGTTTGTCTACATAACAGAATTGGGGCTGGCCGACCAAGTTGTGCCCCATACTGGTAGTTGGCGCCTCCTAGCCACTGCTCTGAACTACCTGGTCCGCATAGCGCCTATTGTGTACATGGCCTTTCAGGCCTGGCCTGCCTCCCCTGTGGGAGTCCAGACAGACTCTAGTATGGGCCGTGACAATGAGGGCCTTCCTAAAATGGAAGAAGCAGCCCTGTAATTCTTCATCAAAAGTGGCCTGGAAGGCTCTGAACTGAGCTTGCTCAAATTCCATGATAATTACCTTTGGCCCAATTGAGCACACATGAGCTAGCTGCTCTGCCGCTAGGGTGGACTCATCCTTCTCAGCGGAGGAGGGATTGGCCCTTGTGGCGTGGGTGAGAGGGGGGAGCTGGTTGGCGGGAAGGGAGCTCAAAGCATCCTGGACAATTTCAAATGCTCTGGAATAGACCTCTGTCTTGGCATCAGGCAGGAGAAAGAAAACAAAGTGATAACCTTGGCATCAAATTGCCCGTGCAGAACCCAAAGCTGCTTGAAAAGGGTGGGGCAGGTTGCAATTGTGCTGCCACACAGCCAGGTGGTAGCAGTGTTCAGCTGCTCCAGGTTTTGAGTTGTGGCATAGGCAATTATCCTATCCTCCACTTCCTGCCCATTGTCATGGAGCAGGAAATCTCTCCATCCTTGGTTTTCTTGAGGGCATCAGAAAGGACCAGGTCTTCAAACGTGGTGGCACTCTTGGCCAGGGGGTTGGAGGCTTGGCGCCTATCACTCACAAACTTGATCAACTGGGTGTGAGTTGGCACCCTCTTCAGATTGGTGGAGGAGAGGTGCTTACAAGCAAGCATAGCCAGCTGGGTGGGGGAAAGGTCCTTGGAGGTTGGCATGATCTGCACAAGGTACTATTTCAGGAGATGTGCAATGGTTGTATTGGGCATGATGCAGGTATGCTCACCCTTAACGGTCTGTACCAAGTCCCAAAGATCAGTATTGAGCTGCACTGGGCAGGAGCAGTCCTCAAAGGTATAGTGCTGGCTCTTGAAGCCCTGGTTGGTGTTATTGCAAGAGAAGATGTAACTGTTGGCAACCATGGCTGGCCCTTCTTTGACACTCATGATGGGAAAAAACTTTGGTAAGGTGGAAGGAACCTTGAACTTCCCATCAACATTGAAGATATTGTGGGCCAACAGAGGGTCCCATGGGCCATCAGGAGCATGGCAGAAGCCAGGGAAGTAATCAGGGGGGGCTTTGAATCATTCCTGATAAACTTGAAGGAGGGGAGTTGGTGGGGGGGGAAGCAGAAGGGGCTTATCTTGGTGCTCTTCACATGTGGGAGACTTATCCTTTTGTGGGGACTTTTGGGCTGAGCGCTTCTTCTTGGTAGGTTCCTCATCTGAAGCAGAGTTATAGAAACTGTGGTCTGTAAGAGAGCCATCAGTTTCCTCTCCCCCAGTGGAGTGAGCGGGGCTCTTCTCAGGAGAGGGCTCAGGGGAGGGCTTTGGGGATGGTTTGGGAGTGGCCTTCTTTGATGAGACAGGCTTTTTCTTGGTGGCTTTGGTGGGCTTGGAGGGACGCTTGATTCCTTTGGGCTGCTTAGAGATGTTTTTGTCCTAAAATAATAAGTAAGAGGGTTTAAAATAAAGCAATGTATTTAAAAAACAAAACAAAACAACTATAAAACATAATAAATAAAAATTAAATCTTATATGGTTTTATTTGCAAATAAAAGTTAAAAAATACTTGTATATTCTTTAATTTATTATAGTTTTAAATAACAAGTTAAAAGTTAAGAGAAATATATAAAAGTACTATGTTTAGATATAGATTTTATTTTAAAAATTAGAAAATATGAAAAAAAGTTGAAAAAATACTTGTATAGTTTTTAATTTATTATAGTTTTAAATAACAAGTTAAAAGTTAAGAGAAATATGTAAAAGCACTATGTTTAGATATAGATTTTATTTTAAAAATTAGAAAATATGAAAGAGAAAAGTTAAAAATACAACATATCAAAAAATCAGATGATTTTATTATGTAAAACATAAAGTTTTATGTGAGAAATGAAAAGTGTTGACATTATGAGTGACAATTAGTAAAAAAAGCTGAATTCTCACTGTCAATTAGAAAAATTGTAGACATTATTTTTGACAACATTCTCACAGTCAACATTTTTTTGAAAATTTACTATGAAAAAACTTAGTACACTTAATTAAATTTAAGCAGGCTTGCAAATATTAACCGTTTTCTGTGTATTTTTGCTCACATAATAAAATAAAAAACATATAAAAACAAGTAAAAAATAATCAAAGTCCTTTATTTCTTTATTAAAAATAATATTTGGGTAGTGGTAATATGATATTTTACCATTGTGTATATTGAAAGTTCTTAAGAAAGTTGTATTCAGTAATGAAAAGAGTAAAGTGTTGGCAACATCACTTACAACATTCTTTATAGGAGGTGATATATTAATTTAAGCTTAATTGTACCACTCTAATTTGCTTAACTCCACCCTGGCAGATGATCACAAGCAAATAAACAACATCTCTGAGTGTCAATATTATTTTCAATAATAAACTCTATAGTGAATTACATAGTAGTTCACGCTTAAATTATTGAGATGCTGTTAGCCACCAATCCACTTAATGTATTAAAGCCAGAATAAGTGCCACAGATATATTTATAAGATGAACATTTTAACAATCAACTGTATATGCAATGTCTTTTTCAATATAATAATATAATAAAAAATATTTTTAAATTTGCACTTAATTTTTTCATTGTAGATGCTTCAGTTTTAGTATTAAAAATAAGTTTGGCTTAAAAAGTGTTGACATTGACACTTTTACGTCGTGAAAACAAATAAAAAATAAACTAATTTTTATTCGTAAAAGTAAAGGAAAAATCTGGTTAAATCAAGTTTTTTATTAAGCTTAATATTAAATTGTGTCAAAATGGCCACAATTTTGTCGTGTTTTCTGGGTTCACACCCCTGAAGGCTTTAAAAAATGGGAATTAAGCTAGCACAACTAGCAAAAAATATAGGAGATTTAGAGTTTTGAGTTGACAGTGACCATGTCGGCAAAGTGTCAACATGGGCGCTGTTGCAGTTTACAGTATAAAGACACTTATTTTTCATTGAGTTATTACTGTTTTTAAATATGAATATTTTAAATTGTTTTTTTTTAAAAATTGAACTGTGCTATGTTGGGACTTGGGCAGCATGTGTATTAGAAAATGGCCTAATTCCTAAAATAATGACCCATATGTTAAAAGTGGAAAAATACAGTTCAGGGGTGAAATATTATAATTAAGGTATGAAATCATTAATATTGGAAATATTTTTAGGCCTTGGTTGGGTTCAGTAAAGATGTGCTTGTGACAAATGTTGCACATTGGAATGTTTCAAAAGGATACAGAATGTTAACGTATCTTCAAGCCTGATGGATTTTCTAAGGAGTAATTAATGAGGACCGATTGGTAACGATCAGCTGTGAGGACTCGTGAGCCTTCGCTGCTCAGCAGCAAGTGGTTTCCAATTTCGGCGGAATCCCAATCAATTTCGGGGTAAATGGTTTCTGCCAGGAGGAATATTCTGGGGTTCCGTTGAGGAATACCTTAAACATGGAGCTCAATTGCTTTTGCGCTTTCAAAAGATGCGGTAGAGTAAGTAGCACGTGGATTTGTTTTTTATGGAATGTTTATGTTATACGGAGCTCATTTAAGGTTGCGCTGTTGATTTAATCGCCGATACGGTAGAGACAAAACGATCCAGGGATTCTAATTTAAATTATTGCTCCTGAAAAAACATTCCATCGGCCGAAAAGGATATATTTTAACTTAGAATTTTTATGTATTATAGAGTAGATTTAGAACTACCCTTAGACTAAAAGAAGTTAGGCAGATTAGAGATCTAGTCATTAGCTAACTGGAACTAGATCAGTAAATGCTAGGGGTACAATAACCTAGAATCTTAGCACTTGAAAAGGTATTTTAATGGATTCAGTCATGACAGATGATAGTTGCGGATCAAGCCTGTATAGCCTAAATCAGTTGGCTTAAAGCTATTTTGAGACCACCATCGACTAACCAAAAAGAAACATTGGATGTAGATATGTATTAATTGCCAAGAGATTATCACCATTGCTCTTTGGTACTCGACTTAGCCCAATTTAGAAAAGCTGAGCAATGTGAACTGCTAACTTCCCTCGCCAGCTTTGGTTGATTTCGAAGTTGCATCTCGCTTGTGAAACAGACTGGGACACTCAAAGTATCAAAAATCATTGAGATATAATATTTAAGGAGTTGATTGAGTAAATGTATTTTTTTATCAGATAAGATATCGATTCACAAAAAATCATTATAGCAGTTTCACAGCCTTTACGATCCATGATATCTAATAAGAAGTTCAATATCCAATAAATGGTGTTAAAAAGGCAAACTTTTACAGATAACTTGTGCTTCTCCATACGTAAATTTAGAGACAATAAAAATAAATCCTGGATGTGTATCGTTGTTTTACAAAAAAATATCCGAGAAAGTGCACCACACAGCTTACACAACAAAATTTGAAACGTCAGAATGTAAACTATCTGCATGTCGACTACCAAAATTAAATGTGTGCTGATGTCGAACTATAAGAAAATTCTAAATTAATTTTATTCTCATGCAGCCTGCTGAATATCAACGCTTTTTTTTAAAAAACAAAAACCAAATGTTAAATATTTTGCTTCTCAAAAAACAATCCTCAACGCACTCTTTAGATTAATTTGGCTATATATGATCCAAAAAAGTAATGTATAACTTTTAAAAGATCTTTTGGAATTTATTACGGTGTAGGTGTTTATCTTCACTATGCAGCTATTTTTTCAACTATAAAGATAAAAATTTACATACTTTGAAAGGAACTAAAAATATTAAAAGGAATAAATCCCTTTTAACCTAGTTGATATAATTATGACTGAAAAATACATATGTTTTTTAACAAAATATTTTTAAATACACCATGCAGCTTTATATGTAGATATCTCATATAAAGGCTTATGTTGAAACAGCAGGCTTGACCCGCCAGCAAGGTTTCAAACAAGCGGGTTTGTGACCTGCAATCCAATTACCTGGTCACTCAAAGCCAGACTAGGAAGTCAACTCAAATTACCAAATCTAACAACATGAACAGATGATGATCCCTTACGGTGGATACCTTGTTTTGGCGCTTGACTCATTACCAGGATCAAGCCACCCCCTTCATCATCCAGCCGTGTGATCAACACAAACATGTTTCTGTTATCCTTGATTCACATTGACTATATAATCACTATCTCTAAATAAAGATTATTATCTAGCTTCTAAATATTTTTCCCCTTGTAACTCTGCTAAAACAGCACAGTTACAACATTGGTAGCACAGGTAGGTTCTCCATCCTACCTTATCTTGAAAAATTCTTCCTGTTGCCCACACACGGTGCGGCCAAAAAATCCTTGACAGAATTATGTCTGGCCTCCCGCCTGACTGGTCCCCATACACTCCTGGTGCTGAGATGCACGATATTTTCATCCTGTACCAGAACACAGTGATTTCACTACCCGCCTTCAACGCCATGTCTGCACGAGGACTCTTCCAGGCTCTCTCCTCCATTCTGCGACCAACCAAAAAAATGCCATGCCTGCCTATGTAGCTCAAAGACTGTGAAGCGCCGCCTTGGAACCCTTTGCCAGGGCCAACAACGACAATGCTGCCACATGGATCCAGTCTTCCCAGAGCAAGCTGGCCCAGATGGAATGCCCACAGCAATTTTGGATTGCAGAAATCTCCATCCGCCTGACCCATGACACTGGCACCTGGTGTGACAAGTGGCACAAGAAACACACCAACAAGAACTGGGATACATTAAAGCAAGACTTCTTGGCAAGATTTGTGCTTAAGGATACGGCGCTCATGATCATACACCAAGTGAAGAACCTTACCCAGACAGGCACCATGAAGGAACTCACCCGCGCCTACAAGGAACTCCAACTTTGTGCACCATCTGGCATGGCCTTTGACACCCCAGCCACACATCTCATGTACTACAACACCCTCAAGTTGCATGTGATGAGACACATGAACCTGGACCAGGTGACCAACCTGTAAAGCCTGTACCGCAAAGCAGAGAAAGCGGAACAAATCTCCAATGCCCTTCATAAAGCACAAACAGGAAAACAAGAGAGACCCAAGGACTCCCACACAGGCAGGCGCTCCACTTGACCACCCCCCAGAAACAACAGGAATAACACCAACCATAAACCCACAGGTCCAAATGGACATGGAAGTGGAAACAATGGCCAGTCAAATTGTACCCATTTCCGTGTCACTGCCACGCAAGGCAATCAAGACAAGGGAAAAGCCTGGGGAGAGCATTAAGCAAGCCAAGCTCTTCCCACACAACTCCTGACTTGCCCAACAATGAGTACCAACATGAGGACGTGGACCAATGCCCAATGATCCAAGTGCCCTTGGAGGACCCGGTACTGTACACCATTGCCAGACATCCCAATAAACTGATGTCCTATCCTTTCTGTTTTCACAGTTACACAGGCTCAGCACTCCTGGATTTGGATGCAGATCAAACCTTAGTCAACAGCAGCTTTGTGGAAAAGTTCAAGCTGGCCACTAATCCTTTGCAGATTAAAAACGTGGTCCTGGCTGATGAACACCACATTGCCGTGACAAGGGAAATCTCTCCCTTCTCTATCATTCTTGAGAACCTCCACTCCACCATCCAAGGTTCTGTCATTGACTTCCCAAAGTTTGGCATTGTACTGGGGTTAGACTAGTTACAAAAGAACAATCCTCACGTAGACTGGGCAACCTCAGTGTTGACCATCAAGCGTGAAGGTGTCAACCACCAGATCTATCCTGACTCAGTAGACCAACTCCTATGCAGCCACGTCTTTGTGCGCATCACAAAGACCCTGGACAAAAAGAAAAGCATGAAGGCAATTGACTGAGACTCCTGCCAGTAGAAGATCATACACTTCAAAGATCACCAGGATATCTCCATGCCTCAGGATTGCAAAATTGTGGCCTACCATCCAGAAATCTTCAAAGAAGCGCTACCCGGGCTGCCCCCTGAGAAACACATCCAACACTCCATCCAACTCAAAGGGGCTGTCCTCAAAGTGCGCCCTATCTACAGGCTGACCCCAAACAAAGACAACACCCTACACGCCTATCTCAAGGAGGCGTTGGAGAAAGGACTTATCCGCCCCTCACAGTCTTCTTTTGGGGCTGCCGTATTCTTCATGGCCAAGAAGGATGGTACCTTGCATCTGGTCACAGACTACCAAGCCCTAAACAAAGTTACTATCAAGAATTGTTATCTACTACCACTGATTGATGGCCTCTTTGATGCCTTGAGAGGAGCCACAGTCTTCTCCAAGATTGATCTGACTGCAGGCTACAACCAGATTTGCATCAAGGAGGAAGACATCCCCAAAACAGCCTTCTGCACTAAATACGGCTCATACAAATGTGTGGTACTCAACTTTGGCATGACAAACGCCCCGTCCACCTTTGTGACCTTCATGAACAAAGTATTTGCGTCACACATAGGCAAGCATGCCCTAGTCTACCTGGACAACATCATTGTCTACAGCCCCTTGGTGGAACAGCACCACAAAGACCTAGAGGCAGTCTATGCTACCCTGGCATAACACAAACTGTTGGCCAAGCCCTCCAAGTGCCAGTTCTTTTGTGAGCAATTACCCTTCCTGGGACACATAGTCTCAAAGGACGGCATCAAACCCAAAAGTCAAAAGATACAGGCCATATGCAAGATGCTGTCACCCAAGGATAAGTCAGAACTCTGCACTTTCTTGGGGATGGTGGCCTATGTACGCCGCTTCATACCTGACTGTGGCATTTTGACTGCTCCCTTATCCGCCATAACAGGCGTCAAATCCAAGTTTTTGTGGATCCCCAACATTACCTCTGTTTTAGATGCCTCAAGGAGAAGCTCACAACAGCTCCCATCCTGCAATACCCCAAACGTGACGGGGAATACCAAATGGAAACTGACGCCTCAGATGCATCCATTGGGGGAGTATTACAAATCAAAAATAATGATAGTGAATTTCTTCCTGTAGCTTATGAATCACAAAAATTGACAGATGGAAAGTGTCAATACCCTATCCACAACAAGAAAATGTTGGCTATTATGCACTGTCTAGCCAAATAGCGCTGTTACCTGGAACAGCAGGAAGAATTCACAGCATTAACCGACCACAAGTCTCTCATATATTTCAAACCCCAAGAAAATCTATCTCACCGCCAAGCCTGCTGGATGGAGCTCTTGGAGAGATTCAACATGCTCATACAATACAAACCTGGGGCTGAGCTTGCCATGGCAGATGCCCTCTCATGCCTATATGTCTGTGCCACAAGAGGGGAAAATGGGCTTGACCCAGACTGGCCTCTCTTAGTACTACAAACAAAAGACAAGGTTTTCCCCCCTGATACAACCAACATAACAAAGGAAACAGTTATCAAAAACAAACACCTATTTGCTGACGTATACAGGACCCTATACAGAAAAATGTCTGACAGCACAATCATTCCCTATATCCCCACGCACCAGCAGGTAGACACCATCCTACGCTATCACATAGACCTCAGACACACCAAGAGCTAAAACCTATATGAGTTCCTTAAGCACAAGGCCTGGTGGCCAACCTTATATTGCAACGTTCAAGAAGTCCTAGACCAATGTGAGGTATGCAAAAAGTTTTCCAAAAGCAAAATCCCTCCAAATTCAGTACTTCCTATCTGCACACAACTACCCTTCAAAGTATGGGCCCTTGACGTTGTTGGCCCCATGCCAGTGTCAAGGGTCTGGATGTACAAGCATTCTGGCTACCGCCAACCTACTTAACATCCAGCCATTGCCTGATTTAGTCCCCTTTCAATATACCGTTTGACATACCAAGAATGGTAACCAAGCAATATCAACTGGCCGTCCAAGTATCCAGTGGCTCAAACCCATCTAGCACATGACCAACCCCTAGGTTCAATACAACTAAATCCCCACCACAGTCAAGTCTATATAAGTTAAAGTATTATCCAATAAAATATACTTCTCTTCTTTCTTAATTCCATATTTGAAGCTTCCCCAAAAGGTGCTCCTTATCACCAGGAAAACACAATGATAAGAAATACATCATCACCGCCATAGACTTTGCTACAAGATGGTCAGTAGCCCAAGCAGCAAGGGTGTACACTGGCAATGACATACAACAATTTATTGGCAAAGAGATAATCAGCAAGTTCAGAAAGCCAGAACTCCTGATAACTGATGGAGGGAAAGAATTGACCTCCAAAACCACCAATGTATACCTTGCAAAAAATGGGGTCAAACACACTGTAACAACGCCATACTACCCACAGGCCAATGGACGTGTAGAGCAGCTTAATGGTAGCCTTGTGCAAACCTTAGCCAAGCTCACTTCCAGAAGACCCAAAGACTGGTATAAGCAGCTACCAACTGCACTACTTGTGTGCCAAACCCAAGTGAACAGATCCACCAGAAAAGGCCCATTTGAGTTGGTATACGGCACACAGACAAATATCATTCAAGCATTGACAGGACCCAAACAGGAAATCCCAAGTGAAGTCCCCCCACACTCAGACCCTCACGTTATAGAGGCCAACAGCAAAAAAACAGAAAAGGAAAATGAATGTCTGCAAAAAACTTTTTTCCCCATCCATGATAGACATGAAGTTGGGGACAAAGTTTGGGTCATGAATGTTGATAAAAGCAGACTACAACCCAAGAAAGTAGGGCCAGCAATCATTCTAAAGGTAAACAACAATAACACTTACCTTGTGCAAGGACTCAGAAAACACAAGCAAGACAAGACCCTACACCATGATTGCCTGAGACCCTGCAAAGCAAGACAAAAACAACGCAAAACCTCCCTGCCCGCAACAGAACAACAATTAGTCCAGTACAGCGCCCGGGCTCCTGACAACCTACCCCCAGAGGAGGCCAACCTTCAGTTGGGGGGGTGTCAAAACAGCAGGCTCAACCCGCCAGCAAGGTTCCAAAAAAACGGGTTTGTGACCTGCAATCCAATTACCTGGTCACTCAAAGCCAGATTAGGAAGTCAACTCAAATTGCCAAATCCAACAACATGAACAAATGCTGATCCCCTACGGTGGATACCTCATTTTGGCGCTTGACTCATTACCAGAATCAAGCCACCCCCTTCATCATCCAGCTGTGTGATCAACACAATCATGTTCCTGTTATCCTTGATTCACATTGACAATATAATCACTATCTCTCAATAAAGATTATTATCTAGCTTCTAAATAGTTTTCCCCTTGTAGCTCTGCTAAAAAAGTCAGTTACAACACTTATATATTATTAGTTGACTAGAATAGAAATATATATGTATAACTAAAGCATATGTTATAAAGTAAATTGAGAAAAACTAGGAATCTTTATTGAAAATTTAGTAACTGGGGTTTTTTAGGCAGTCTGGTAGAAACCTTACTTAACAGACCCTCAAGTTCAGTTACATTGTAGTATTACTTAACAGCAGTCTTGATCTGCGCTTTATAGATGATGTCCTTCTGATGTCCCCTCTTTTCTATAAATCATAATTCCACATATCACATCAAAATTATTTCTTTTTCATCCTTAATATGCTTAAATAATGTATTGGACCTGGGATTTACACCAAATGATGCCTAGATATGCCTGTAAAATACATCCAAGTTGGTATTAGTCCTCATTTCATCTTGAGAACTTTAGAGCAGCTTTAGCCAGCCTTTATGTAAGATTAACTTATCAAATTGTTGCCTTGTTGATTTTAGCTCTTGGGGATGACATCCAAGAGGACACAGTGAAAAATCTTCCTTAAAAAAGGGTTGAGGTTCAAAGCTAGCCTTGGGTAAGTGTTCAGGGCAAAATCAAGGGATCATACCTTAATTTCCTGGAATGAATAAAGAGACTTTCCTTGTAGTGAAAAGAAAAGGGAAATATTAAAGGTTATAAAGGCCAACATAAACGAGGATAAACTTGTTTTTATTTAGAGTGAGAATTCTACTTATATAGTTGGCTGGGAGTGGGGTTCATTCACTAGATAGACAAGGGGGCTGGTCAGGCTTGAAGCCTTATCAGGACCCAAATAACTAAGGTAATGCACTCCAGAATTTGTGGACATTGGAGTCAGCCCGTTTATGGAAAGAGGGCAACTGTTGGAATCAAAATCAAACCCAACTAGGTCTTCACAAGTATTGCAATTTGCAGGCCATACTGCAATAGTATTAATAGTACAGTTTACAATAAATACTGGTATCTCCAGCTGGATATCAAAGTTGATAGTGTCAAGCATATACTTCTTGGAAGTATATAAAAAGATGAATAAGGAAATTCATAAGAGAACATCACTTTATTGAATAAAGGGTAAAGGTATTAACAATATAACAGAAAGCCACATATTATCCATGTACATCATGGTAGCCAAGGGGCTTGTCCAGGTAATGTTCTGCTTAGTATTTTTAATGCTGGATCCCATAAAACACTAGCGCCTGATAATAGTGCCACCAATCATTCATTGATTGGGATATTTATTGGGAAATTATCTTCTTGATAGGGATTAATTATAGATGTTACAACAATAGGGAGATGTATCAATCCTATCACCAGAGATCATGTACATCAAGAATCTACCAAAGATATCTAGCCTAAACACATTATTCCTGTTTATATGGTGCTAAAGCTCATGCTGAAGATGACTTTGCTTTAAATGTCCCAATCTACAGATAGCCTTGAAGTAATTATTTGGGTTTAAAAGAGGGATGCTAGTATTAAAACTGCGGAGTTGAGCCTCAGCAAAGTTTCACACAAGGGACCCTGCACTGCTCAACTCAACTTTTCTGGCACCCAAAGCCAAATGCGGGAGTCAACTCAAATTACTAGACAAGGGGAAAAGAGCTGAGAATCACCTTTATGCAGTGAAAGCTCAAGATATTGCTTAACTCCTCAGCAGGATCAAGACATCCCCAAATCCAGATGATTGATCAGCGTAATCTTGCTCCTTCAAAAAATGGTTCACCATAGCTATATTTCTCCCTTGTTGAAATAAAGGCATTATCTAGTTTTAAAGCATTTCCCCTATGTGACTCTGCTGATACTGCACAGTTTCAATACTATTAAAGCTTGCTCTGAAGCGGTGAGTTACAGGTAAAGTGATGTATTTTCATCATAGAAGCAGTTTGGCAAGATTGCACTAGCCATCATTGTTAACACACATCAGGATGGGTTAAGATGTGAGAATTGGGGGTTTACTCCTTTTAAAGGGATGAAGAAGGTGATAGCCCTGGTTGCCAGGGTGTGTTATAGAATGGGGTGGGTTAAGGACCAGTTTTTGTGGCTCCAGGGAGGGTAAGCTTTAACCCCAATAGGTTGGAAAATGTTTCCTATTGGGAAGCATACTGAAGCAATGTTTAGATATAAGGTAAACACTGGACTTATCCTTATAGGTGGGATTAAAGATAGGTTCTGTAGTATATATGGTTTTAAAAGGAGCTGATGTATATATCCTTCATAAGCTTGCAAATCTGGATAATGGATGCTAGATTCTAATTTGGGAGGTGTGCAGGGAAGAGGTATAATATTACAGTATTTTTTTTAGGAAAATTAATGGATACTTTTGAACTTGCTGTAACTATGCTGCATTAGCAGAGTTACAAGAGGAACATATTGGAAACTAGATAATATCTTTATTTGAAATGTGAGAGATTATATAGTAGGTGTGAATCATGGATAACAGGAACAAAGTGTCTGCTGATCAATTGTGTCAAGTTTATACTTCTGGGAGGTATAACAAACAAAATAAAGAGGAAGATTAAGAAGAGAATAATACTTTATTGGATATGAATATAGGATATTATATAGTATCATGACAAGCCACATGTTTTCCATGTACGTCATGGAGATTATGGGGCTTATCTTAGTAAGGTTTCTCTTGAATCAAAAGGCTTAATCAAGTTGTGTTCCATTTAGGACCTGGATTGAGAGATCCCCATCATAGATGGTTAACTGATAATGGTGCCACCAGTTTATTGACTGGACGGTGAACCATTCAGTGAGCCGCTCGGTGATTTACTTGGGGCGTTAATTCCCCGAGAGTGAGTAATTGAAGATGTTGCAACAATTGTCTTTGATGTATAGGGGGTGGCTTGATCCTACTAATGAGTGAAAAGCTAAATTGAGTTACCACTGGGTTGAGATTGTTATCAGTCCTTGTTTCCTTGTTTGGTAATTAGTTTTAACTTCTGCTTTTAGCTATATGTACTAGGATAGGCAAGTGATGTAGGGTCTCTTATAGGAAGCCTTGCTGGGGGGTTGACCCTGCAGTTTTGACAATTGTACTCTGTTAAAGCTCCTTGGAAGGATTATCTGATGTGTTGATCCTGGTTGGGTAAAGCCATCCTATTAAAGGATTGCAACCCCAGAAGTGTCATTGTCAGGCCAAGCTCGTGGTGGTAGTCATAGAATAAACTCGATCCATCTTAAGCTTGATGAGCTTTGAATAGAGGTTTAATTAGAAGCAGCGATGATATGTAAGGTTTAATTACTCAACGCCTGCTGGGGTTTGATTTCGGCGGAATCCCAATCGATTTCGGGGCAAACGATTCCTGCCAGGAGAAATCTTCTGGGGCTCCGTTGAGGGATTCCTAACCGTGGAGCTTTATTGTTCTTGCGCTTTCAGAAGATGCGGTAGAGTAAGTAGCACGTGGATTTGTTTTTATGGAATATTTATGTCATACGGAGTTCATTTAAGGTTGTGCTGTTGATTTAGACATTGAAGTGTTAAAGTGATGTTAGGATTTCAACTTTTTTATTGCTTTCCTTTCGGCCGAAAAGATTTATTTTGGCTTATAAATTTATGGGCTATATAATAGATTTAGAAATACCTTTTGAATAAAAACTTAAGAGTTAAGATTGGTCATTAGCTAACTGAAACTAGGTCAATCAATGGTATTTTAATGGATTCGGTCATATGATAGTTGCGGATCAAGCCTTAATCTGTTGGCATAGCACCCCTATGATGCTTATGTATAGAGGCTCATTAGATGTAGTATGGGTTGATTGTCAAGCGATTGTCACCTTTTGTCTTTGGTATACGACTTAGCCCAACTTGGAAAAGCTGAGCAATGTACACTACTAACTCCCCTCGCCAGCTTCTGCTGATTCCCAATTTGGAAACCCCCGGCTGAGACAATTAAATCATCGATTTTTTGAAATGGAGTTTAAAGAGATATTGAATAAATGTTTTTTAAATGAGATGCTGTATGATCCCAAATAAGAAAAAATCATCTTAAAAGCCTTAAAGTTTCCATAGCCAAGTTATAAGACAGGTGAGAGTTTGACTTATTGATTCAAAAAGAGTTTTAGTTTAGCATTTTTATTACATCCACTTAAACTTATTGGTGTGATGTTACAAATGAGTATTTAGGCCAGTTCAATTAAATTTGAATTTGACGGTTGGAATAGATTTGTTTTAAAGGCTAAAAAATGATTCTGGCGTTGTGCAATTACACATGAAGAGATGGTGTTTTACCGAGAGATCTAGACAATCCTGAGCTAAAGTGGTTAGCAGTGAACAAATGTAGTTAATCGTTGAGGATTATTTTCAAAGTACCTCAGCTTACTTAATTGGATGCCCCTTTTAGATTGAAAGGGGTAAAGTCGTGTGTAACCTGGGGCACCCTTTATAAAAGGAGGATTGTTGTAGCTTAGCCATAAAGATCTGTGATGACTACAAATACAATGTTCTCTTTACAGGTACAAGGCTTCCAATGCCTGGAGATGCTCTCCACAAGCACATTGCTGCAGTTGGCTGCTGTACTATCCAATGCTATCGGAGTCTCCCCTGCCGCTGAGCATCGCTTTGAGAACAAGCACTTGGACTTGGACTACGTGTCTGTTACTGATCCCAACCATCATGACGGTTGGCTGACCTGTGTTGCCCATGGAATTTTCCTTTCACACCCCCACCCTCATGAGCCGCTTGCCAAGGGTGCTTCACTCACTTTCCCCATCACACAGGTTCGCTCCCAGCAGATGTGGTCGCTTGACCTTGCTTTCACCAAAGCCTCCCCCACCCTCCTCTTCCACCACCCCGAAGTCACCGAACCAATAACCATCACCCTCATCTCCAAGCGCAGCCCCACTTCTGACGATGTGCGCCAACTCCTCACCGATGACCAATGCACAATGTGCGCCATGTCCAACTGCACTGAGGAATGTGGGGCCCTCACCGGCATGCCATGCTGCGACTTTTGCATCCGGCCAGTCCATCAGGGATGGTACGGCCAGATGTCACCCGAATGCCATGCCCACATCACCAAACTCACCCTTGAAGCTCGCCAATACATCCATCACGAATACAAGACCTTCTTCCACGCATCCAAAGCTAACCTACCCTTCACCTGCCTGTGGGTCGAGTCGACTGGCGAGCCATGCGCCTTCTGCACCGAAGGCTTCTTATAGCCCCGAAATCTAAATGCATATAAAATTAACCTTACTCCTCCCGCTTACCAATGACGTCATCCTCAATCCAACTCCCAGATCCCAAATTAAACCATGAAATTTATTCATCCAATCATCCCGCAGCAAGTTTATAAATACATTTAATCTATGCACTAGCCCAATCCAAACCAACTCATGCAACGTATAGAGCGCACCTCTAATAAATCCTATAATAAACGTCATGAAGACCTTGCCATTTAATCCAAACATGTAGGATTCGAAAAGCGGCCGTTCTTGGAAGAGAAGATTACAAAGGTTTGAATCGAACCCCTCCCAATAGGATAAGTTAAAACCATAACCCTTCAGATTTATATACCAAACAAGGCCCATCAACCCCATAACCAACCTAGCTGAGTGGACTGAATCCATCCGTGTCCGTATCCCAGAGTACAATGGGCCCTGGCAGAGAACTGGTTGATGGAGCTTGCAATCATGGTGAAGTCGACTCCCTGGTAGTTGACTATTAATTAAAGTGAAAATTGAGGTTTCTGGAAGGTTGACCCCTGGAAGTTGGCCCGTTTAAAACCAACAGTACTTGCTTTACTGAAAACTTTTGCTGTAAATCTATTCTATCATGCTATTGTCGCAACATCTTCGATTACTCCCTCTCGGGGAATTAACACCCCAAGTAAATCACCGAACGACTCACTGAATGGTTCACCGTCCAGCCAATAAACAGGTGGCACCATTATCCGTTAACCATCTATGACAGGAATCATTCAATCCAGGTCCTAAATGAACACAACTTGATTAAGTCTCATGACTCAAGAGGAACATTACTCAGATAAGCCCCATGGCCTCCATGACGTACATGGACGGCATGTGGCTTGTCATGATACTATATATTTGCCTATATTCATATTCAATAAACTATCATTCTCTTCTTAATCTTCCCTTTATTTTGTTTATTATACTTCCCAGAAGTATAAACTTGACACTATATTGAACTAAGTGGTCCCCATGGAGTTCCAAGGTGCAATGAAAATATACCCTGACTAATACTAGTAAATAGAAATAGACTATTATTCCTAATTTTAATATGTAAGTGTAAGGGCCCAATACCCAAAAGCAACCTCAACAGCTTTCAAACTTGCACCCGCGCTCAGTAAGCACCCGTGTGGGCAGCTGAAAAAGCTCACCAGGGGAATCAAACCCCTGCCAAGCCACCAGGGTGAGCAAGAGGTCAGTCCAATTGCTCTGGCCTGTTTAGGCCAGAGGCAATCAGCCACGGCCATTACCACAATCAGGGCCAGCCAACTGGCTGGCCCAGGGTGGCTAGCAGCTTCCAACAGCTTGGGTCCACCGGCTCTTAGCATAAAAAGGAACCATCTGGCTCTCAAGTAACAGCTGAGTGCATCAGCTGGGTGCTGGAGCAAATCCAGTACCATCTGGGACTGCTCCAGTCCCCAGCCAGCACTGCGGCTACTGTGCTGGCTTCTGTTTCTGGCCCAGGTTCCTCCTCTGTGGTTCCTGCTGCTTCTGTTTCTGTTCCTGCTGCATCCTATGTTTATGTTCTTTCTTCTCCTACCCAGAACAATGCTGATTATGAGGATTGCCTTAATTTGCAGGAACCCAATCCAGCCAAACTGTAAGAGAGGGGGCTATACTAACAAAGTCTGGCTCCCATCTTGGTGAAACCAACCACCAGGATTCCATCCAGTGCAGGACTAGAATGGCTGCTCTAAGAGGCCTCCCAAAAGAGGCCAGCAAGATAAGGGAGGAAAATATATTTCCAAGGCCATAACCAAAGCACCAGTAAGCAACCATAGAGAACAATCCTGGGTGGGAGAGATTTTGGACCCACAGGAGAAACTTGGTGCAGGGAGGGAGTGATTTGGGACTGTAGTAAGTTTGGTGTTGTGCAAGTCCAAAAAGGGGATTCATCAGTCCCTGGCTCTGGAAAAGATGATAGGTCCTCAGGATAAGGGCCTATCCAAGACAAATGGACAAGTGTGGTAAGGATGGTGGGAGCCTGAGTCAAATGACAGAAGGTATTGAAGAGCAGACCAGGGTTGGGAACAGAATTTTGAGCTGTCAGGGCCCAGAATGGGCCAGACAAACCCCTATATTACATAGGTTCAACACCTGCAATTGAGCAATTGTGCAACCAATCAATTGCGTTGTTGATTATGCAGATTCACCCAAAAGAAACTTTAATTCCAAGTAGGGAATTGAACCCTGGTCAAGGCCAAGCCTGGGGGCAATTGAAAACCGTCCTAAAGCCAAGCAAAAAAGATTTTAATTGGCCCACACCCTCTGAAACCCAGAATTGGGGACTTGGGTTGCCAAATGGACCAAAATCCCCCTAACAGCTTCCCCAGGGCAAAAATAATGAAAGGATCCATCTTACTGACAAATCAGGAGTCACCAATGGGGCCCAGCTTGAGAATAGCCAATTGACAACCAATAAGAAGTTGCCAGTAAGTCCAATTGCAGTTTCCCAGCAGGATATTGCTGGGAACACTGGTATCTCCTTTCTTTGTTGACATCTTCATCTAATAAACTTTGTTGTTTAATGCACACTGAGCATTTATAATTTGCAGGGGTTTATTAAATTATTACAAATTTTATACTGCTGGTGCTTTCAAACAGAGAGTACCTCCAGTACCAACACCAGCACTGGGAAACAGAGCAACTTCTAGCTGCCTCCAACCAACCACCGCCAGCCTTTACCCTATCTCCTAGAGTGTTGGACCAAGAAATAATTCCTGCTTCCACACTGTGCCCCTCATTTCCTGGTGCTCCTCTGCTCCAACAACTTGCCCAGCCAAGCCTGACCATGAGCGCCGCCACAGGAGAACTTCCTCTCATTCCTTCCGCTTCATCATATGACTACAGTAAGCTTGGATTCGCCTATTTGACCATGCTGGGGATCACTGAGCAAGTGATACCCCACATGGGAGTGTGGCGTCCTTGGGCTACTGCTGCCAATTATGTGATGTGGATGGCCCCCATCATTTACTGGGCCTTCCAGGCTCAACCCTTTCCCTCGGCCAATGGTTCCCCTGGGAGTCACCCAGGCCATGACAGCAGCCAAGGAAAGTCTATTCTAAATACCTGGGGTTGTGGTTCAGAACAACAGGAAGATGGGTACCATAGCCACCATAAATGCCTTATGTAAAGAAGACAACAGTGTTGCAGAAGAACTTTTAACCAAAACTTCTGGGAAGATGGACCACAAACGCTAGGACAATTCCAAGGGTTTGAACCAAGTTTGGATCTTCTTGGATTAAATCTCAAAAAAAAACATGGTCAGACGGGCAGGCAGACCAAAGTTGAAAGCAGGAGGAGGGATGATGGCAGGAGTCAGGACAATAACCTTTGTTATTTAATAAAGCTTCAAAAGTACAAGTAAATTTGCAAAATCAGGAGTTTTATTTGGTAATTGGAATTGGTAAGCAAGGGACCTGACGGCCCTTGGATCCATTATATGTATATGAGGGTTGATAGTGCCAGGTGTTTAAAGGAGGGGGTTTTGGGAAGTAACAAAAGGGGAGCCAGTTAAAAGTAACAGTCTAATCTTCCCATGGTCTGGGCCCAAGAAAATAAGAGCAGCAGACCTGAGTGTAAGGAAAAGCCACTCAGTTGGCTAAGTGCATTCTGGGGACTCAGGGTGTATATTACCCCTAATGTCTGCCTTTGACGTCACAACTGGGATGCTCCCAAAATCAATTACTTTGGGCTGAGAGACCCCTGGTCCAGAGTAATTGCTTGACTGGGATTTCACTGATTGTAGACTTTTATTCCCCATTTTCCCAGGCTGCAGGTTAGCCAAACCCTGTAAAATGTGGCCTGTGTTTTCCTGCTGTCCTGCCAATTGTTTCAAGACAGGAAAACATCAAGAAAGCAAACAACCCAGCTGGATTAAAGTCTCCTCCACAGTTGGAGAGAACTCCAGAAAAGGTGAGGAAGTTTTGGCTGAGAAAGCCAGTACAAAACACTTGTCCACAGTGTGAGCCAGGTCATCCAAGTTTTGGAGAGGCTTTTCCTGCATGCGGCCCGCCTTTTTAGACAGTCTGGGAAATATATCCCTGTCCAGAGATAATGGTGGGCCTGGGAACTTTACAAAAAAACCTCAAACACTCACTGATGTAATGATAAAGAATATCACTACAAAGGAGATTGAAAATAACCATCAATCATTTGATCACAATAACTTCCCCAGCCATGCAACAGCTACACCCCAGCGCAAATACCTGCTTGTTATAGAATCCACCCAATCAACACTCAGCAACCAAAACATAATGAAGATGGTATTGAATACCACTGTTATAGTCCCCATCCAGGTTCCCAGCCAAAATTCCCTTAGCCAATCCACTGAATCTGCTCTGATGAATCCCCATGCCCAGGCCAATGTTCCTGGATCCCTATTTCCTCTTCCCATTACTCTCCAAGCACCTGTGACCAAAGGATGGGCCACTAATGCTTCCCAAAAAGCTGCCAGAAGTCTTTTCTAAGGAAAACTAGATGTGCAGTATAAAAACCACTCCCCTGATCAATTCAAGTACAGACAACATTAAGCAAGGTGCATGGTAAACAAAGTGGTACTTGTCACAGCCAATACAAGCTCCAGCTGGACTCCCACAGGAGAGGCAGGCCAAGCCTGGAAAGCCATGTACACAGTGGGGGAAATCCTAAAAAAACGGTTTGTATCTGTGGCCCCAGGACACCAACTTTCAGTGTGGGCACAGCCTGATTGGCTAGCCCCAACACTGTAATTTAGACAAACCCTAGCTTGCTGAAATCTTGGGCAGGAAGGGCATCTGGTCTTTATAACAACTAGGAGGGAGATCCAGGTGGTGGGGAGGTAGAACTCCAAGTCAAGGGCAAGATCTGGCATACCAAAGGAATGAGAGCAGAGACAGGAGGATATGGGAAGGCGTGTGAGTATTGTGCTATTGATACATAAAGATGCAATCAGAATAGTTATATTGGTTCAAAAATAAGCAACTCCTTCAACCAAATGATGGGTCCTGAGAATAAAGATATTTATTACTATGATATCAACAGCAAAGAAGGCTTCCCTTTTTCACTACTTATACTTACTGGGAATAACTTAGTCTTTTGTGCCACCAGACCTCCAGTGGCATTATCTTCAGTGGTATTATCAATTTGCTTGGAAATTTGTGTGTTGGGGCCTAGAGATGGGTGCACATTAACTTCTTCTTCATAATGATGGGTTTGGCTAAAGCCTGCCAAGATGCCACAGCTATCAATAGAACCTGCAAGGAATTGGCTGCCCAATCAATTGGTCAAGAAATTTCTTGTACAACTTACCATTAACCAATATAAAGGGGGCCCAAAATTGTATTTAGTGTCAATCCCAGGGCTTTGCAGTATCTGGGCCTCACAAACCCCAGGCCATTCACAGTCAAAAGGGGGCTTTCTCTGGAAAGAAAATCAGTAATTTTTTCCATCTAGTTTGTTGTGCTGTAACCAGGCATTCTAGATGGTTGTCTTGGGCATTCAGGGCCCTGAAAGTAAAAGCCTTTATTACTCACATATTATTACAGCCTTATACCTAACCTTCCTATCAGCCTACCTATCAAAAAGTCAAATCTATAGACCCCCTTGTGATGGACTATCAACCAGGGCTCAGCCAATAAATAAAACCACCTATTCCACAACCTGCTGTTAAAGTACAACCCTATAATCATAGCAGATATGGGATGGGTTTCTTAACTGTCCTCAGTCTGGACAAAGTTTTGGTGCCCCATATTGGTACCTATCTGTCAGGATAACACATCACAGTGAGGGTTCTATTGGCCTTGGCTGCCAACTTGCTCTGTTGGGAGGAGGGAAGATCCCATCATAGGAGGGGTGCTAACTTGATGAGATAAGATGCTGATTGGCCTAACAAGGCTCAAGGTCTGGTGGAGGGTACCATGGTGTCAACTGACCCAGCCAAGGTAATGTAGGCTATGCCTGCATATTGACTGGCTGTGGGAGGAGACAGATCTGTGCTAGGGGGTAGGCAGTCAGATTTGGGTGTTGGAGGTGCTTTCATATCTGTCTGATAGGCAGGAAAATAGTTTTACTTCTCACAGAGTATATCAACTGGGTGCTTGTACCAGGCACCTTTGTGAAAGACTGTTTGTGGAGTTCTCTATTAGACCAGGAATTCAAATCAGATGATATTCTCCAAGGTAAAATCCTTGTATTCTGGCTTAAGTGGTTATTCAGATAAATGCAGCAGGCCAAAGGGTGCTCCAAGTGAACAATAAAACATGGGCCAGGTTTTGGGGACTTTCTCAGGAATGCAGGCTATTAGGCCAGGATTTTATGTTGGAACAGTAGTAAAGTGGAAGACAACCAAGATTAAATAAGGAATAAAATGGTAGAACCAAGGTCCCATTATTTTATTTCAGAATGGAAATAACATTTTAACAAGACTTCACAGAGGTTAAAAATTATTAAAAATGCTAAGTTTGGATTAACTCATCACCTGATAGCTGAATTGCTCATTTATTTCTGGCCCAGAGTTCTGGGCCCATTATGAACCTTCTGGCTTGTCATTTCTTCTGTTGAAATTACCTCCATCTGACAGTCCAAAGATAACATCTTCATGGCTTCATCATTGCTACTGGTGTTCCTGTCATCCTGGATCAAGAGACCTTCTAAAACTATAAGCCAGGTCAACCCTTGCACCATAAACTGTGAATCTTCTGGAGTAAATTTGGGGTCACTGCATGGTCAGAGATTACATGGCCAGGCGGCCCAGAATTCTAGCCAATCATCTGAATTCCCTTTAGACTTTGACTCATCATGCTGAGCAGTAAACCCCATTTCAGGCAACCTGTCAGCTATGACAGGGGTGACATCATCTTAGTTCAGCGCTTCCAGCAATCTAGATTAGTCTGGATCAATCATCAGCCTATGAATCTCCTCCGTACTCTGCAAATTTGCAGCCAGGCAGGCCTGCAAATTCCCCTGATCAATCATATTTGAATCACTGCCTGTTCCAGATCTTTCATTAGCTAGCTGTAAAAAACTCAGGTGGATGGCCCAAGAGTCTGCAGGATCCCCACAACCATCAGAGTTAGGTCCTGAGTTTGATTATCTTAGTTGGAGTTTACCACCTAATTTTAGAGAAATGTCATGCATGACACCACTGTCCCATTGCAGCTGGCATACTGTATCTGTCCCGCTCCTTGCCCTTCCTGTACTGGGCATTGGTGTTGTGTTAACCCAAAGGTTGGGATCCTTCCATAGCATCCTGGTACTACACCACACCCAGCCCTGATGGTAAGTTACACTTTTTGATATAAAATTAAAATTATAATGATACAAAAATAACATATCAAAAATAGGAAAATGATGATACCTATTAATTTTGTTGAGTATATACTTCTTGGAAGTATACACAATAAGATAAAGGGAGAAATTGAGAATATAGTGATACTTTATTTGATATGAAGCTATGATGTTGTATATTATCATATCAAGCTATAAATTGCACTTCTTTGTCATGGCAGTCATAAGACCTGTCTAGGTAATATTCAATATAGGAATTGAAATGTTTGATCCTATGAAAGATGAGTGTATGATAAGAATTCCACTGATGATTCATTAATCTGGGTATTTCTTGGGGAAATTATTTCCTAAAATAGAGCAATTTTATAGTTTGTGACAGTATATATTATGGCAGAAAACCAAATGTTAGTGATAGATCACCCTCAAAAGAAAAAGAATCAGAAAAGAGATGCTGCTAAATATCTTATTAATTTGGAGGAGTTGGATGGGGTGATTGATAATGAAATGAGTGCACTTCAGAGCCACTTGCACTGATATTTCTACACTTGATCTGCCCCCTTTATGCCAATTAAGTTTTGGAAAGCACATCAACTGCTATTTACCACCCCCATGGAAAGTGCTTAACTCACTGGTTGCCAAAAAATGAATTATGCATTATCAAATCAAAACTCCATGCAGCACTGCCAACTACTGAAAAATTCTGGCCAGCCAATCATAAGCATCATAAATCCTTTATCCCATCCATAGTTCCTTTAAAACTTTGCCCATGTATTTCAGGAAAAGTATTTAAGTCACCACAGATATTTACGCCAAGACTTCTGTTTTGAATGGTTTTCCCATTTACCATCCCTGGCTGCCTATATTTCTGCAAATACCAAACCATTCCAGTCTAAACTGGTACCAGCCAAAAACCCTTAATTTCAGCTTTCCAAACCTCACTTCTGAAATTATATTTTGCATTTAAGGCTATGGTTTAATCCTGCTTAAACATAATTTCTTTGTCATCTCTGTCATGCTTAATGCATCCCAGCAAGATAATTCTTTAGTAATGTAGGGCGCAGAACATGTGCTTGAATACTGTCAAATGTGAAGATATGGTTAGTATTGTATAAGAAGAGCTAGGAGGAATGAGAGTATAGTTATTTTTGAAGGATGGCTTCTGATCATGCAGTAGAATGTTTTTGGAATAAAATATGGTTTATTTTTATTCAAATGATTACAATTATACCCCATATAAGGTTGTTTTCTGGGCTGCTAGCAATGTCTTCTATGACCTTCTAACACACCCCTATTTTGGGTAACCAGTAATCTAGGTTTGGCGCTTGACGCACATCAACCAAAATAATGTATTTTTCTTCACCCAATACAGGTTGTAAAGTTCTGAGGCCCACCATTAGCTCTGAACTGGGATATATTCCCCATACCATTAAAAAAGGCAGGCCGCGTGCAGGCAAAGCCTCTCCAAAACCTGGATGACCTGGCCCATACTGTGGATAAGCGTTTTGTACTGGCTTTCACAGCCAAAACTTCCTCACCTTTTCTGAAGTTCTCTCCAACTGTGGAGGAGACTTTAATCCAGCTGGGTTGTTTGCTTTCTTGATGTTTTCCTGTCTTGAAACAATTGGCAGGACAGCAGGAAAACACAGGCCACATTTTACAGGGTTTGGCTAACCTGCAGCCTGGGAAAATGGGGAATAAAAGTCTACAATCAGTGAAATCCCAGTCAAGCAATTACTCTGGACCAGGGGTCTCTCAGCCCAAAGTAATTGATTTTGGGAGCATCCCAGTTGTGACGTCAAAGGCAGACATTAGGGGTAATATACACCCTGAGTCCCCAGAATGCACTTAGCCAACTGAGTGGCTTTTCCTTACACTCAGGTCTGCTGCTCTTATTTTCTTGGGCCCAGACCATGGGAAGATTAGACTGTTACTTTTAACTGGCTCCCCTTTTGTTACTTCCCAAAACCCCCTCCTTTAAACTCCTGGCACTATCAACCCTCCTATGCATATAATGGAAGCAAGGGCTGTCAGGTCCCTTGCTTACCAATTCCAATTACCAAATAAAACTCCTGATTTTGCAAATTTATTTATACTTTTGAAGTTTTATTAAATAACAAAGGTTATTGTCCTGACTCCTGCTGTTGTTCCTCCTCCTGATTTTCACTGGTCTTCCTGCCCTTCTACCTGTATACCTGTGTTTTTGTTGAGATTTAATCCAAGAGAATCAAACTTGGCAAACTCTTGGAATTGTCCTAGTGCTTGCAGTCCGTCTGACCAGAAGTTTTGGTTAAAACTTCTTCTTCAATAATGTTGTCTCCTTTAAATAAGGCATTTATGATGGCTATGGTACCCATCTTCCTGATGTTTTGGACCACAGCCCCAGGTATTTGGAATATAGTTTTCTTGGCTACTCAAAATTCTGTTCCCAACTCTGGTCTGCTCTTCAATACCTTCTGTCATTTCACTCAGGCTCCCACCATCCTTACCACACTTGTACAGTTATCTTGTATAGGTCTTTATCCCAAGGACCTCCCATTCTTTCCAGAGTCAGGGAATAATGAATCCCCTTTTTTGGACTTGCACAACACCAAACTTACAACAGTTCCAAATCACTCCCTCCCCTCCCTGCACCAAGTTTATCCTGTGGGTCCAGATATCCCTCCCACCCGGTATTGTTCTCTGTGGTTGCTTACTGGTGCTTTAGTTATGGCCTTGGATGTCTATTTTCCTCCCTTTTCTTGGCTGGCCTCTTTTGGGAGGCCTCTTCAAGCTGTCATTCCTGTCAGGGATTCATTCCTGAGGAAGAAAAGAACCCAAGTAGTGTAGAAGAGCAGACAGATGAAATCCCACAAGAGAGGAACCCACAGGAATCCCAACCATTAAGGTGTTAACTAGATATCCCCATAATTTTTACAAACCCAAGAAAGGAGTAAAATGGTCTAGCCTATAATATACAGTAACATAGGCTAATACATACCAAGGAGCTCCTGGTCAAATAACTGGTGGGGGCAAAGGAGGAGACAAAGCAGGCAGAGGCGTTGATTTGTCACAGGTAGGAGGAAATTAGTGCTTTGTATACAGGTAATCCCAAGCCAAGGTCTTGGTACCATCTTTGACTTGGATGTTTGAATCAATTCACAACCTTCAGTAACATGGTTCCAGAATACTAAACATAACAGAAGCAGAAGGAAATTATGCTTCTAGAACATGGGGAGGTTAAATTCAAATTTACTAATTTACTAGGTAAATAATATACAACCAAGATTAATTATACAGAAATAAAAGTTGTTAGAGTACTTGTTAAACTCCCAGTGCTCCTGGCTAAATACCGTGAGCTTTGGGTTGGGAAAATGGAATAAGGTGAGGTGTAATTGGAGGTGCATTGTTTACTGTTAAATAATTGGATGCATATTAACTTGGGTTTGACTGCTGCCAGCAGGTTTGAAAGATGCAGCAGCCAAACCTACTAGTTGTGTAAGGAACTGCAGTTGCATTAATGTGGCCTGGGAAGTTGGTCAGCTGAATGACAGGATAGGTTGGACCCCAGAATTGAGGTTTCTAGACTGGTGCTGTGCATGGTTATTGTCTCTGTTCTTCTCCACTGGCCTGTTTTCATTAGTTATCTTTAAGAGAAAATTGAGATGATTGACTGACTGGTTGAATATGTGGGTCATTATTTTTCTTGTTATGCCTAGGCGCCAGATTTATTCTTTTATAACTTAATCACATTATTCATATTATTCAGAAAGCTTAAGATACAATCAACAAATTCCAAAACTTTAATTGATCTTGGGCCTAGATGATTTTTTTAAAAAATAAATCATCAATTTTAGAATTGAAAATTGCAACTTATAGTATTACTGAAAATATCTTAAGTGCTACTACAAACTACAAACCAAAAATATTTATGATGAGTTGCATGGGAGAGTAATAGCAGCCCCAAAGCTATAAATGTTATTACCCTATCTTTGGCTCATCATAAATATTCTTAGTTTGTTTCAGAAAAAAAATGTTGTTGTTTTTGAAAGACTGATAACTCTATTTAAAATACACCCTCTAGTAAGCTGCCCTACTTCAGAACTTGCCCTAGTGCACCACTAGCATCTTCTGATATTTTTGTTTCTCTGGTATCATCACGTGATTTCAAATGATAAGTTATCTCAGAATATTCTGAGAAACTTTCAAATGTTAAAGGTGAAGTATACAACTTCCCATTTTTCATCAAATATGAAAGATTAATGCACAGATTTTTAACTTCAAGCTCTTTCCTTATAGGCCTAACTTTTCTCTCATAAATATAAAAAAATGACTTTTGAGAAATATTTGAGCCTGATAGCGCTGACTTATATAACTCTTTTCTTTTTTCTTCTTGCTCAAAAATATTTTTAATATCATTTATATTCTTAATATAAAAATGATTTTCTTTCTCTTTTAATGTTTTTGATATTACACCAAAGTGACCATCAACAATGCTTTTTCCATGACATTCCACAAAACAATTATATTTTATAGAACTCTTAATATATTTAGGTGCCTCTTTAAATAAGTAATATAAAAATCATATGATCTAAAATGATTTCCATTATCAGTCCATACTTTTATTTTTTTATTTTTTTAAATCTATCTAATTTAAGAATTTTTGTAAAACACTTACCTGAAAATAAAGAATCATGTGATAATATTTGAGACAAAAAATCATGATATTCATATTTAATTTTATTGTTTTTCTTAAAAACTAATGCAAACCCTAATAATGAGATTGGTTTTTTTGAATAAAAACAATTATTGGTCTCAATTGGACCACCTCCAACCTTTAAGTTTTCTTTATAATCTATAACTACAACACAAGACTCATCATCTAATTCATTGATATCTTTTTTATATTCACAATTTTGATGAACATAAAAGTCTTGGTGCTGATTAATAGTCTTTAAGTCATTGTCTATAGATTCTGGTAATGGCAAGTTTTTACTTTCACATTTTTCCTTCTTTTTTTCTAGCAAATTTTTTAAATTACAAATATTGCACATATCAGTTTGTTTTTTACTTTTTATTATATTTTTAGGGATTAATTTATAGTAAGTAGATATGAAACCAAAATTTCATTTTTTATTTTCATATTTTCATATATTTCTTTTTTTTAAGTAGAGAGTATTTAATTTCAGTTGAGTAATTACTCATCTCTTTTTCTGTATCTTTATAAATTTTTTCAGGCACTTTTTTTGTAAACTGGCTTGTTTCAAAAGAATTTTCCAGCAATTTTTTAATTATTTTTTTAGTTATTTCTTTTTTTAATGAATAGTTATTATTTTTTTAGCTTTTTTTGTTTAAACTTATGTTTTATTTTTATTTATTTTTCTTGAGTATTCAAACTCACTTTTGGTTATATTAAAACCCATATCATTAAGCTCTTTTAAAGAGTAACTGGAAGTAACCAGAGATTGCAAGGCTGGGAGATATTTTTGGGGAGAAGATTTCATGAGATCCTTTAAGTTTTCAATGAACTCATTGTCTTTTTGAATTTGAATAGTTGGCAGAAACTGAGCTTTCCCAAATTCAGTTTGAGTAAGGAAGTGCTTGATGAAATTATCAAGATCATCACCAGCAATAAAGAGGAATGCCTTTTTTAACATTGCAATTCTCTCTCTTTTTGTTGAAGCTCCCAAGGAAAAAAAGGGTAGCATGGCAGAAGTAAATTTAACTGAGGACATGGTAGTATTTTGAATCTGTAATTAGGTCAGATCTCTGAAGTGCGCCTTAATGTTGGAGTAGTTATGATCAGAATGTGGCCTTTGAATGGGGTCTTTTGGATTAGAAGCTTTGTGGTGCTTTAGCTCTTATATACCAAGCTAAATGACACCATTCTGAAAGAAATGGTGTGATAGCTTTTATTATAGTTTGAACTTGAATTTATGTTTGCAGAATTGATTAAATACCCAGTTTTCATGCACAAGTGATGCATGTGAAGCAGCTAAACATTATTATTACATCATATCCTCTTTGTAATCAATGCAAATCAATTAAAATGATGTATTCAGTTAATTGTAACTCTTCCGCATATTTTTAAAATGATAAAATATTAAAGAATTCCATTTAAAGAATGCTTAATTTGAGGTTTGAAGCTCACTTGAACCTTAAAATCAATCTAAACAGTGATAAAAACACCCTAACTTCAAACTATCATAAAATCCTAAATAATTGAGCTTTTTAAATAAAATAAAATTCAAAAATAAAGCTCTCAATCTTATCTTTAATTTCGTCAAATAAAAAAAAGCTGTTGTATATTAAAAAAGAGTATTTATTAGCTTTGAAGTGATCTACTTTATATCATTAGATATAATCATATAATAAAATCTGGATTATACTCTTTTAAATTACTTTTTCTTTAATATTGAGCATATTATACATATTAAAATATTTCCACCAATAGAAAGATAAGATTCTTAGCATAATTTTGATAGTTTACAGTGTGAAAAAATATTAATTTTTCATTGAGTTATTAATGTTTTAAATATAAAATATGTAATTAGTTACTTTTTCAAAATCGAACTGTGTTATGCTGCGACTTGAGCAGCATGTGCATTAGAAAATGGCCTAATCCCTAAAATAATGACCCATGTGGTTGGAGTTTAGATCTGTGGATGTTAAAGATTTACAAAGCTGTTTGAAATCAACTCTCAATTTTGAAAACAATAGTAAGCTTTTGCTTTTGCTCTTAATTAACTCTTGTTCCTTCCTAGTTGTTTTTGGACCAAAAATTATCCAAGTTTGAAACTGGTTGACAGTCTTTCTCTTGTATTGATTTAAAGACCTTTTCTTTGCTAGGATTTTACTTGGTCTTAAGATTATTATAACCCATAAATTTTTGAATAAGTTTTAAAATTGAAGCCCAAAATTGACTATTCAATGGAATTGTCCTAATTTCATAGAGATGATCCAAAAGCCACAATTTCTGTTTCTCATCCAGAATATCCATTACTAAGTTTAAGTTAGAAGGATTTAAAATCCTTAAAATTCCAGTCCTGCACTGGATGGCATCCTGGTGGTTGATTCCACTATGATGGGAGCCGGGCTTTGTTAGTCTAGCCCCCCTCTCTTACACAAGTGGCCTTGCTGGTGGGGGGTTGGTAACTTTGTGATCACTTCTTTTTTATCCTGAACATACTTTTAATTTGTTGCTTAGAAATATAACTAATTGGGGGACTTTGCATTTTGGGGATTCAAATCTGTCACTGCTGCGGCACTTGATTTAAAATTAGGGAAGCACTTTGGTGCCAAAAATATTTGCTAGGCGTCGCTTAGAGCTTTTCTCAGGTGCCATAGTGGTGCTTTACATATTAATTAAATAGCAAGGTGGCACTTATTATTGGGTGATTTTGTTGCAACAATCAAAATTTCACTGCTGATCATATATATAATTTTTATAATATTATTTTATGATGTTGGGCTGTTGTAATTCTATTCTGCAAGCTCTGTCATAATTGACATCATTGCTTGGTCAAAAATCTCAACAATCTTCTTTTGATAGAATTGGTTATAAAGGCCTCACCTTTCTATTATTTCAAGCAATTCAATCTTTTTTGTTTAGACTCATCAATAAGAACATTTGTCTCAATCCTAGCTGTATATTTCTTATCCTTGGAAAATAGTAAGTATTGTTGAAAATTAAGATCAGGCTTTGATACACCTGCAGCTATTGTTGAAAAGGTCTGAAGTCTTACAATGCTCCTCTAGAAACTTGTTTCTATGTATCATATCCACCCTGGAAAATAAAGGAAACTACCAAGAATGCTTGATAATTCAACTTTTTTGCCCTGTATTTGAAAATTTTGTGCTCTGTAGCTATAAGCCCAGCTTCAGGTTTATTGGTCATCCCCTGGCCTGTACTTTAAATCTTCTTTACTTCTAGCCTTTATTCTGATTTTTCCGTGCAGATAGTTTTCTTGGCTTTTATTAAGATCTCCACACTCTGATTTACCTTTAGAGAATCTTGAGTCAAAGACCTTCTCCCAATTAAGCCTTCTATTGCTCAAGCAGCTCATATTGTGTGTTTTATATCATCATGTTTTCCTTTAAAAGTGCTGCTTGTCATCTAACTCAAACAACAGTTGCTTATCAAATCAGTAAAAGGCATCCCTGGAGAGCATGGCTGCAACATCTAGGATTTTATCAGTATTGTTTAGGTAGGCATTGGAATTGGTCTGGAAATGAAGGGGGAGTGAAGAAATAGCTTGGTAGGTCACTTCTAGGTCCAGCTTACCCATCTGATGAGCATTTATACTCCGGTGTTTCAAGGTTAACATGCATTTTCAGGATGTGGGTTTAGCTGGGGGCCAGGGCTTCTGCTTCAGTGCTGTGAGTCTTCTGGGACAGGGGTTTCCACACAAGGGAAGTCAGTCAGGTGGTGATCTTGAAGGTGTAACAAACAATTATTAATCAAAAGATTGTAAAAGTAGCACTAATAATTATTGATGCCTTGGGGCTCAGGTTATCATGATTTTCTTAGATTATCCTTATGTCAAAATACCACATGCTATAAGCCAGGCCATTAGGAAGAAAGCTGAGAAGATTGATGGGCATGGCCTATCAAAAGATTGACACCAACTTGATAATGTACAAGGACAACCTTCCTAGCATGAACAAAGATGTCACAAGTTATAGTTCACTTCTAATATCAAAGTAAAATCTAGAACAAGGATCAAAACTTTGTCCTTATTCCATGCAGCCTGCCAGTTCAGAGGGCCAAGAGCACAGATGCCCATGCCCAATTAAGAGCAAACCTGAAAGTAAATTCAATGTGAACCCACCAGAGAAAAATACCTTGCTAACACCACAGAAATTTTCAAGCAACCTGCCCGCATCTGGTGTTGGTAGTTTCTCCAAAGTGGCAACCTGCAACACTGGAAGGTCAAGTATTGAAATTAGCAACTCCACCAATGAGAAAAATCCTGAAACTACCACAGGCCCAAGAAATGACACTTGCCTTCTAAACCTGACCAACATCAGTAAAAAATTAGGGAACAGAGAGGTCCAGAAGTTTATTCTACAGTAACAACCAATAGCAACCCACCATGCCTGATGCCACCCTGCTAGCCCTAGAATTCCAAGATCATTCTGCCCAAGCCCAAGAAGCTTGACCTAACAATGAAGCCCAGCAGAGCTATATAAATAATTTCCATGCCAATATCAAACCCCATTATCATCTTGAGTAATAAAGCTGTTATAAACTTTTGATTCAATTAAATCAGCCTTATATTATACATGTTTTTTCACCTTCATACAGGACCTACATGCCCCGCCACCCCTGTTATCACACCATGTCACAAGTAACAAACTCCTATTGACCATGCTTACTGGAAAACTTCAACTACAGGATTTGAACCCTGACACCCTGTGGGCCGCCAGCCTGCAGGACCAGCTGCCTGGCCACCTGCAGATTTTTGGACAGGAGCCAGAACAGGATTTGACTTCAGAAAATCCTTTAAAGCTTGATGAGTCAAAATCACCTACATTGACACTCCCCACGTTAAATTTTCCTGTTAACTCAACCAATCAGTGGGAGGGTCTAGCCATAGAACCCAAAATAACTCAGGCCACCACAGAAGGGGAAACCAAGAAACTTCCTATAGAACGCAGGCCGCCCAGAGATGACCAACCCCACAACCCAACAAGGGAATTTGAGTATTCTCAGTTCAAACCAGCCAATGAATTAACTCCCACAATGGATGCCACCAAGGACTGGAAAAACCTGGTAGACAGTAACACCCGGGCCAAAGAAATTTGTAAAAGTTTACCCATGACAGATGGGCATACTTATACCCTGGACTGCCAGGAAGTTGCCCATTGCCATTCTTGCAATAAAGTGACATGAACCTTTGGTTCAACCAGGCTATTCCATATTTGATACTAGTTCTATTTCATTTACAGTCTACCTCTTGCGGTTCTGCACCTCACACCCATCAGCCCCAAGAAACCGCAGACCAGCTGCCTGACCTTTATTATCCACCAGGAGCTCCCTACGGCCCAGTACATTTCACTGAGTACCCCCCCCAACCCTGCTTATTTGGAGTTCACCCTAGAAGAAATCCTGATCTACAACCCTGAGGCAAGAACTAGAGAGACCAAGACTGTTTACAGGAGAGGCCACAAAATTACTATACCTCCCCTGCTATTCCGTGACAAGTACAACCACCTGCCTGCTTATTTGGTCCCAATGACTCCGCCTCTCACCCTGCAGCCCAACCGCCCACAAGAATCCATTGCTGCCAATGAATCCACTTCCACTCAGATATCTGGAGTGATGTACATCACTCTTACTGGCTTGATAGATTTGATGTTACCTTCCAGCAGACCTTGGGCTCTCCTGGGCAAATTTTTATCTCTTATTGTAAAGTTGGCCCCAATCTTGTGGTGGGTCCTCCCTGCCAGGCCTGCAGGCTGTCCGCCAACAGGTTCCCAGGAACCCCCCACAGGCTGAATCCCTGACATTATGGCAATCTACCTCAAATATGGTAACCTGGGCCCCAAGATGTTGATAACTCATGGGGAATCTTGTATGCTACTTTTATTGATTTCAGCTTACTATGCATACAAGCTAGCTACCAACCTAATCACATCAGCAACCCAACACTGAACCAGTACAGAACAGAAAGACGCCCTGTTTGGTGTCAAGAAGACCAAGACCCCAAACTTGCAGGTTCAGAACGTTATAGTAAATCAGACCATGACCAAGGTGGATATGCCTCAGATGGGAAAGCTCACCCTAGAAGAAGCCAGAAGAGCCATGCCTGTCCTCTGTCTCCACTTCCAAGCCAACGCTAACGCCTACCCCAGTGACATTGAGAAAGCTCTTGGGGTGGCTGCCATGCTGTCAGGAGATGCACTGGATTGGTTTGGCAAAGCCACCGCTGAAGACATGGAATTTTGCCTAGACTATGCCAAGTTTGAAGCCAAACTGATGGCCACAGGGGAAGACCGCAACACCAGATACTACGTCCTGAACTCCTTGTTAGAAATCTGGCAGGGCTTGTCCCATCCAAGCTTACATTGACAAATTCCTCAAACTAAAGACTCACACCCAACTGGAAGACAAACTGGAAGCCATCATCTTCCAAAAGGGAGTCAACCTAGCAATGAAGGACTTGTTGAAGCACCATCTGCCCACCCTCAGCCTAGATAATCTGGTTCCCCTGTGCAAGGGCCTTAGCATGAACCAAGAGAATGCTGACCCCTCCCAGACCCGCCAAACCCAAGCACCAACCCCCAACAGAACAGGAATGATACCCAAAGAGCTCCAACAACACTATTGCAAAGGACTCTGTTTCCACTGCCACAAGGCAGGCCACTTGACCAGAGCCTGTCCTAAGAAGAACACTGCCCCAGTCTCACTGGCGCAAATAAACACTTCTTCCCAGTCTTAAAAATTCATCCAAGTGACCATAGAACTATTGGGAAACAAGCGCCAGATTGAAGCTTTTATTGATACAGGAGCTGATAAAAGCTTCATTGATGCCAGCCTGGAAAAGGAACTAGGCATGACAGCTTCAGAGCGTAGCCTACAAGTAGTCATGGGAAACAGCTCTCTGGACATGGCTATGAGTGTGAACAAGAGCTCCTGTTGACAATTGGACATAATGTGTACCCGTTGTCCCTGATCCTCTTACCCAGACTACCCCACCCCCCTTATACTGGGCGAATCCTGGTCCTACTAACATTGCCTGATCCTGAGCTATTGCAAACAAACCGCCACATTGGGCCAACCTGAATCTTGCAATACCGTCCCCTTTTGCATGAGCCATGGCCAAACCCCTACCAACAAACTCTTAACCACAAAGATAGAACCTAGTGTTGGAATACTACCTAATCCCCTACAGAAATGGGACCATGTGCTTAGTGAAGAAGAAGCCACAAAACTACCCAGCCATTTAATATACAGCCATGCCATAGACCTGATACCAGGAACCCAACCTCACCACAGCCCCATCTACAGCTGCAACCACCGCAAACAAGTAGCCTTGAAAGCATACCTGGAAGATATGATAAAAAGGGTTTCATCCGAGTGTCAAAGGCCCCCTGCTTGTCACCCATGCTGTTTGTAGGAAAAAAGATGATGGGATGCACCCATGCGTGAATTACCAAAAACTGAACGACATCATGGTGAAGAACCGCTCCCCATCCCCAATGCCAACAACCTCTGTGATGTACCAACTGGAGCCCAGGTGTACTCAAAAATTGTCCTCTGAGATGTGTTCAACCAAATACAAATCAAGGATGGAGAATAGTACAAGACTGCCTTCAAAACCCAATATGGGCTTTACAAGTACCTGGTGATGCCCTTTGGCCTCAGCAACGCCCCCAGCACCTTCCAAAGGATGCTTAACACCGTCCTAGGGGAATACCTTGATCACTTCTGTGTGACATATCTGGACAACATCCTCATCTACAGCAAGTCTCACAAGGAACACCTGCGCCACCTGGACCTCATATTGGAGAAACTATCCCAAGCCAATTTACACACTAAGCTCAAGAAGTGTGAATTCTTTTAGTCTGAGGTTGAATTCCTGGGATACGTAGTGAAGACTGGCGGCTTTGCCATGGCACAAGACAAAGTAGAAGCAATAACGTCTTGGCTGGTGCCCCAAAGCAGGACAGATGTGAGAAGTTTCTTGGGCCTGGCAAATTATTGCAGAAATTTCATCAAAAAAATTTCTCACATTACTCTTCCCCTGACCTACCTTTGCTCTGACAAGGTCACCTTTGCCTGGACTCCAGAGTGTACCACCACCTTTGACACCTTGAAACTTGGCTTCACCTCTGCCCCCGTCCTGGCCATGCCAGATCCCTCCAAGCCATTTGTACTGGAAACTGACGTGTCCAACTTTGCTGTGGGAGGGGTCCTTCTTCAGGAAGGAGGGAATAGTATGCTACATCTTGTAGCATATTACTCCAAGAAGATTCTGCCTGCCAAAGGAAACTATCCAATCTACAACAAGGAGATGCTTGCAATAATGAAGACCTTGAAACACTGGTGCTGGTACCTATGTGGCGCTGAATTCCCAGATAAAGTCCTAACTGACCACAAGAACTTGGTTTACTTTTTTAAACCCAGACAGTTGAACCAGAGACAGGCCAGATGGGCTCTAGAACTGGCTGACTACACCCTGAAAATTGACTACAAATCTGGAAAAGTCAACATAGTACCTGACGCACTCAGCAGAAGAGCAGACATGATTCCCACCACAGCTGAGACCAAGGACCACAACACCATGTACTCCTTAACCCTGCCAGCCTAGTCATCCAACTGATGTTCATGAAGATCATGGCCTGTAAGCCTGACATAATTGAGGCGCAGAAATTAGACAAGTATTCAGCGGAACTCATTGCCAACTTGACCTCAGACCCAGATAGCCAAAACTACAAGAAGGGATTCTCATTGAAAGGAACCACCCTGCTATTGCACAACCGGATCTACTTACCATAAGGTGAAACAAGGACCAAATTACTCATAGACTATCACAACTCAGAGATGGCCAGCCACCCTGGAAGACTCAAGACAATCTGAGGAATCAAGAAGAATTATGCTTGGCCCCAACTGGACAAAGATGTGGCTGCCTACATCAAAGGCTGTGAGACATGTGGAAGAACCAAACCCTGTAGATCTAAACCTGAAGGCTTGCTAAGACCACTAGACATACCAGCGGGACCCTGGTAGTCTGTTTCAATGGATTATATTGTGGAAATTCCCCCTTCTAATTCTTTCAATGCAATCCTAGCCATGGTTGACCACTTCAAAAAAATGACTTACTTCCTCCTGACCACTACCCACTGTATGGCAGCTGAGACTGCCAGAAACTTTCACAACCACATCTTGACACAACACGGCACTCCAGAAGAAATCATCACCAACCAAGGACCTCAGCTCACTTCCCACTACTGGACCCAAGTGACAAAAGACCATGGGATAAAACGTTGTGTGTCAACCTCCTACCACCCACAGACAGACAGACAAACTGAACAGGTCAACCAAATCTTGGAAAAATACCTCCAATGCTACACCAACACAGACCAAGACAACTAGGCAGAGATGTTACTCATGGCATAATACGCCTATAACAGCAAAGATCACACATCCCCAGGCATGTCCCCCTTCAAGGCTAACTACGGGTTTGATCCATCATGGGACCCTAGCATTGGCAGCAAGGAACAAAATACAGCAGGACAAACCTGGATTGAACAAATATATACCACCCAAGAAACCTACCTAAGGAACCTGATCTGCGCTGTTAATACCTACAAGATGTTTGCTGACAAGAAAAGAGTCCCTAGAAAACCCCTGGAGATATACAATGAAGTTTACCTTGACTCACAGAACATTCCCTTACATGTAACTAGTAGGAAGCTAGCTCACCACCACTGTGGCCCTTACAAGATTATAAAGCAAATAGGAGAAGTGGTGTAAAAACTAGAACTGCTGCCAACTCGGAAAATCCACAATGTTCTCCACCAATCACTGCTATTCAAGAGAGAAGGAACCTCCCTTCCCCACCAGAAGATCAAGAACAACCCCCTTCCTATCCAGGAGGGACGCACAACCAAATATAAAGTGGAGTACATCAATGGACACCACCTCCACTACAAGACCCCACAGTACTACATCAAATGGGTATGTTACCCCCCCCCCCCCCCAAAGAGAGCACCTAGGAACCTGTCTCCAATCTGCCTAACACACATGGAGCCATACAACAAGACTTGGACAAGAGGGCTAGGAAGGAGGAGGGCAACATGAGAGAAGGGAATGATATCACAAGTGACAAGCTCCTATTGACCATGCTTACTGGAAAACCTCAACTACGGGATTCAAACCCTGACACCCTGCGGGCTGCCAGCCTGCAAGACCATCTGCCTGGCCACTTGCAGATTTTTGGACAGGAACCAGAACAGGATTTGACTTCAGAAAATCCTTTAAAGCTTGATGAGTCAAAATCACCTACATTGACACTCCCCACGTTAAATGTTCCTGTTAACTCAACCAATCAGTGGGAGGGTCTAGCCATAGAACCCAAAATAACTCAGGCCACCACAGAAGGGGAAACCAAGAAACTTCCTATAGAACGCAGGCCGCCCAGAGATGACCAACCCCACAACCCAACAAGGGAATTTGAGTATTCTCAGTTCAAACCAGCCAATGAATTAACTCCCACAATGGATGCCACCAAGGACTGGAAAAACCTGGTAGACAGTAACACCCGGGCCAAAGAAATTTGTAAAAGTTTACCCATGACAGATGGGCATACTTATACCCTGGACTGCCAGGAAGTTGCCCATTGTCATTTTTGCAATAAAGTGACATGAACCTTTGGTTCAACCAGGCTATTCCATATTTGATATTAGTTATATTTCATTTACAGTCTACCTCTTGCGGTTCTGCACCTCACACCCATCAACCCCAAGAAACTGTGGACCAGCTGCCTGACCTTTATTGTCCACCAGGAGCTCCCTACGGCCCAGTACATTTCACTGAGTACCCCCCCCCCCCCACCCCCTGCGTATTCAGAGTTCATCCTAGAGGAAATCCTGATCTACAACCCTGAGGCAAGAACTAGAGAGACCAAGACTGTTTACAGGAGAGGCCACAAAATCACTATACCTCCCCTGCTATTCCGCAACAAGTACAACCACCTGCCCACATATTTGGTCCCAATGACTCTGCCTCTCACCCCGCAGCCCAACCACCCACAAGAATCCATTGCTTCCAATGAATCCACTTCCACTCAGATATCTGGAGCTATATACATCACTATTACTGGCTTAATAGATTCTATGGTACCTGCCAGAGGACTTTGGGCTCTCCTGGGCAAATTTTTATCTTATATTGTAAAGTTGGCCCCAATCTTGTGGTGGGCCCTCCCAGCCGGGCCTGCGGGCTGTCTACCCATAAGTTTTCAGGAATTCCCCACAGGTTGGATCCCTGACACACCAGAAGAACCTGTGGAACCCTTGCCTATGCCTTTTTGCCCCCCTAGTGCTCTGTTTGGTCCAATGTATTTCACAAAATACCCTGTGAACCTGGACTAATCTGAGTCTACCTTAGAGAAAAACCTCCTTGCTGACCCCCTGGCAATATCCTATAAAACCAAGAGATTTTTGCAGAGAATAAAACTGTTACACAGTATAGCCCCATATTTTTAGGGATAAATATAACTCTTTTGCATATTTGGTTCCTATGACTCCTCATATCACTCCACAGCCAGACCTCCTGCAAGATCTAGGAGCTGCTAATGAGACCACATCCACCCAGCTCATTGGTGTAATGTATATTACACTGAAAGGGTTGATGGACTCCATAACCCCCACTAGTGGCCCACAATCCCTGTTAGGTTGGTTGTCAGGGATCCAGCCTGTGAGGGGTTTCTGGGGACTTGCAGGCGGATGCCCGCAGGCCCAGCAAGGAGGGGCCACCATAAGATTGGAGCTAACTTTACAATATAAGATAACAATTTGCCCAGGAGGGCCCAGGGTCTGCTTGCAGGTATCATTGAATCAATCAGGCCAATGAGAGTGATATACATCACCCCAAATATCTGAGTGGAGGTGGATTCATTGGCTGCAACAGATTCCTGCAGGAGGTTGGGCGCAGGATGAGGGGTGGCGCCATTGGAACTAAATAGGCAGGCAAGTAGTTGTACTTGTCCCAGAATAGCAGAAGAGGTATGATGATTTTGGTCCCTTCTCTGTAAACAGTCTCTGTCTCTCTAGTTCTGGCCTCTGGGTTGTATATTAAGATTTCCTCTAGCGTAAACTCTGAATATACCAGGTTTGGTGGATATTCTGTGAAATGTACCGGCCAAAGGGAACTCCTAGTGGACAATATAATTCAGGTGGCTGGTCTGCAGTTTCTTGGGGTGGATGAGTGGGAGGAACAGAACCACAGGAGTTGGTCTGCAAATGAAATAGAACTAAAATCAAATATGGTATGAATTGGTTGAACCAAAGGTTCATGACACTTTATTGCAAGAATGGCAATGGGCAACTTCCTGGCAGCCCAGGGTATAAGTATACTAATCTGCCATGGAGAAACTTTTACAAATTTCTTTGATCCTGGTGCTACTGTCTATCAGGTTTTTACAGCCCTTGGTGGCATCTGTTGCAAGAGTTATTTCATTGGCTGATTTAAACTAAGAAAATTCAAGTTTTCCTTTCAGGCTGTTGAATTTGTCATCTTTGGGTGGCCCGCATTCCATAGGAAGTTTATTTGCTTCCCCTGCCGTGATGGCCCAAGTTATTCCGGGATTTTTGGCTTGGCCTGCACTTTCATTGGTTGGGTTAACAGTAAACTTTGACGTGGGGAGTCTTGATGCAGGTAATTTTAGTTCATCAAGCCTTAGGAGATTCCCCAAAGTTAATCCTGCTCTGGTTTAAGCCCAAAAATCTTCAGGCAGCTGGTCCTGCGGGCTGGCGGCCTGTAGGGTATTGGGGTTCAAATCCTGTAGTTGAGGTTTTCCTATGAGCATAGTCAGCAGGAGTTTGTCATTTGTGACACTGGTCCCTATCTTACATTATCAAACTAGCGCCTATATTTTGCTGGGCACTCCCCACTGGCCCAGCAATTCCACTGCCTGTGTCTGCTACTACCCCAACCCACACCTGGCTCCCTGACACAAGGGCCTGCATATAGCACCACGGAGTCAATAAGACCTGTATAGATGATATAAACTATTTTAAACAATTGCAATAAAAGGAGACTCTCAGGTGAGAACAACAAAGAGTGAGTAGTTGTTCTTAGGGATGGGAGGCAGTTTTGTGGGGATCAAATATGCAAACAGATAATTATACTTGTTATTGAATGTCCTTGATTAGATAGTATATCAAACCCCTTATATTGATTTTTTCAGGCTTCCTTGCTAGAGCTAGGGAATCAGAAATAAAAATATTCTCTATGGTGAAATCCCTGTTTTATGGAATAAATGTATACTCTGTAAAGTTTACTGGCCTATACAGTGAGCCTGGGGGTTTAAAATAGTTGTGCTTAGGGTTCTCTGATGGGTTGGATGAACTTGTGAGAAGACAGGGCTGTGTCAGGGATTCAGTCTCAGGCAGCTGGCCTGCTGTTTCCAGGGGTAACTTGGGCTGGGGGTTTTTGCAGGCAGGGCCCACCACAAGAGAGGAGCTAACTTTAGAAGGTAGGAAGCAGACTTCCCCACCCAAGACTACGGGCCGGCGGCCAGTACAATAGTGTCCACCACCCCTGTGAGGGTGATATACACTATTCCAAAAAGCTTGCTGGTATGGTTGGTTGGAAGATCAGTTGAGGAGGCTGGCATCAGTTTGGGTGTTACGGGCGGTTCCATATAGATATTGTAGGCCGGGAGATAATTGAATTTTCCTCTAAATAGTTTGGGGTGGAGAATATCCACAGGCCTTGGCGGTTGTATCTAATAGCGGATTGGATGCAGGCTAGTGGGTCAAGTTTGAGGATTTTCTCTGGTGTATAATCCTTATATTTGGGCTTCAAGGGATAATCAGTGAAGTGAACGGGCCCAAAGGGTGCACCAGATGGACAGAAAACTGCAGGCAGTGGGGCAGGAGGGCCAGGAGATCTCAAACTGAATTGATAGATGTCAAATACAAAAATATGGCAATAGCTGTAAGAGCCAAATTAAAATAACCTTTAATTAAAAATGGCAATAAGGTTTGAGCGCAGAATCTATAGGCATATATAGCATTCTGCCTCCAAACTTAGTATTTTCCATTGGGGCTTTTTCAAAATATCAGGAAAAGTGCAGGCAGGCAGCCAGAGGGCCCAGGTGTGGGAGAAGCAAAATGGCACCTTGGCTGGGTGTTCTCTCATTGGTCAGAACGTCCAATTTGGTCAATCAATTTTCTTGATTCTTTGCTGTGGTCACAAGGTTGGGCCCAAAGCCCAGGTTTATCTTTGGCAGTAGGGTTTGATTGGTTACTTTAGAGGACTTAAAACTCATGAAATTCACAGAGGTGCCATTTCTGCTTCCATTAGGAAATTTGAGAGGCTCCTCTTTGGGCGCCACCATGGTTGAGCTGGTGCAGATATTCTGGCTTTGGGACTTAGCGGGAGCCTCAGCTTACAAGGGCTTGATCCCAAAAAAACACAGGCAAGCGGGCCCTTGGTCCATGGGCCCAGCGGCCTGCAGGGATGTAGGTTCAGGGTTTGAATCCCACCCTTGGGCCCAGGTTTCCCGGGGTAATGAATTGTCAATCCTGACATCATCCCCTTCTTTCCCTAAGGGCCCTCTCTTCTGATCCTTTTTGTTCATATAGAGTTGGACAGCTTCTTGGGCATTAGCTAGGTTGCTCAGTGGTTTCCATGTACTTTCTTCTAGCGGGTATCCTTTCCATTTGATGTAGTACTGGGGTTTCTGGTAGTGGATCCTGTTGCGGCAACAGCGTCCATGTTGACACTTTGTCAACATGGCCACTGTCAACTCAAAACTCTAAGTCTTCTATGTTTTTTGCTAGTTGCGCTAGCTTAATTCTTTTTTTTAAAGCGTTCAGGGGTGAAAACCCAGAAAACACGACAAAATTGTGGCTTTTTGACACAATTTAATATTAAGCTTGATCAAAAACTCAATTTAACCAGATTTTTTTACTTTTACTAATAAAAATTAGTTTATTTTTTATTTGTTTTCACAACGTAAAAGTGTCAATGTCGACACTTTTTAAGCTGAACTTATTTTTAATAACAAAACTGAAGCATCTACAGTAAAAAAATAAGTGCGTATTTAAAAATATTTTTTATTGAATTATTATATTAAAAAACACAGTGCACATACATTTTATTGTTGAAATGTTCATGGTATAAATATTTATGTGGCACTTATTACGGCTTTAATGTATTAAGTGGATTGGTGGCTAACAGTGATCCAATAATTTAAGTGTGAGTTACTATGTAAGTTACTATAGAATTTATTATTAAAAATAATGTTGACACTCGTAAATGTTGTTTATTTGCTTGTGATCATCCCCTGGGGTGGAGTTAATCAAATTAGAGTGGCACAATTAAGCCTAGATTAATATGCCACCTCATATAAAGAATGTCGTAAGTGACATTGTCAACACTTTACCCTTTTCAATACTTGAATACAACTTCTTAACAACTTCATATAAGTGCAATGGTAAAATATCATATTACCACCCCCAATATATAATTTTTAATAAAGAAATAAAGAACCTTGATACTTTTTTTACTTATTTTCATATGATTTTTTTAAATTTTTATATGTGAACAAAAACACACAGAAAACGGTTAATTTTTGCTAGCTTGCTTAAATTTAATTAAGCATACTATGGAAAAACATAGTAAATTTTCAAAAAAAAATGTCAACAGTGACAATGTTGTTAAAAATAATGTCTACAATTTTTGTAATCAACAGTGAGAATTCAGCTTATTTTACTAATCATCACTCATAATATCAACGCTTTTCAGTTCTCACATATAAAACTTTATGTTTTACATAATAAAAACTTCTCATTTTTTGATATGTTGTATTTTTAGCTTTTCTCCTCCATTTTTTTAAATTTTTAAAATAAGATCTATATATAAATATAATACTTTCACATAAATATCTTAACTTTTAATTTTTTATTTAAAATTATAATAAATTAAAACCTATACAAGTATTATTAACTTTTAAATGCCAAGAAAAGCCATATAAAGTTTACTTTTTATATTATGCTTTTTAAGTTGTTTTGTTTGTTTTTTACATACATTGCTTTATTTTAAACCATGTTACTTATTATTTTAGGACAAGAACACTTCCAAACAGCCCAAAGGAACCAAGCGTCCCTCTAAGCCAACCAAATCTACCAAAAAGAAGCCTGTCTCATCAAAGAAGGCCACCCCCAAACCATCCCCAAGGCTCTCACCAAAGCCCCCCTGAGCCCTCCCCTGAGCCCTCTACTGATAAGAGCCCTGCTCACTCCACTGGGGGAGAGGAAACTGATGGCTCTCTTACAGAGCACAGTTTCTACAACTCGGCTTCTGATGAGGAGCCAACCAAGAAGAAGCGGCAAGTCAAAAAGACCCCTCCCAAAGATAAGTCTCCTGCACATGAGGAGCACCAGGATAAGCCCCCTTCTGCTTCCCCACCCCCACCAAACTCCCCCCTTCAGGCTCATCTGGGGATGATTCAAAGCCCCGCCCCAATTACTTCCCTGGCTTCCGCCATGCTCCTGCTGGCCCTTGGGACCCTCTGTTGGCCCACAACATCTGCAACTTTGACAGCAAATTCAAGGTTCCCTCTTCCTTGCCCAAATACTTCCCAATCATGAGTGTAAAGGGTGGGCCTGCCATGATGGCCAATGAGTATATCTTCAGCTGCAACAATGCCAACCAGGGCTTCAAGAGCCGCAATTACACCTGTGAGGACCGCTTCTGCCCAGTGCGGCTCAACACTGAGCGCTGGGCCTGGTCCAAACCATTAAGGGCAAGCATACCTGCATTATGCCCAACACCACCATAGCCCGCCTTCTCAAGTGGTATCTCATCCAGGTGATGCCCACCTCCAAAGATCTTTATGCCACCCAGCTGGCTGTGCTTGCTTGCAAGTACCTCTCCCCAACCAACTTGAAGAGGGTTCCAACTCACAATCAGTTGGTCAAGTTTGTAAGTGATAGGCATCAAGCCTCCAATCCCCTGGCCAAGAGTGCCACCAGCATCAAGGACCTTATCCTCACAGATGCCCTCAAGAAGACAGAGGATAGTGAGATGTTCCTGCTCCATGACAATGGGCAGGAAGTGGAGGATAGGATTGTAGCCTACGCCACAACCCAAAACCTGGAGCAGCTGAACACTGCTACCACCTGGCTGTGCGACGGCACATTTGCTACTTGCCCCTTCCTATTCAAGCAGCTTTGGGTCCTGCATGGGCAGTTTAATGACCAGGTCATCCTCCTTGTGTTCTTTCTCCTTCCTGGTGCTAAGACTGAAGTCTACACCAGAGCCTTCAAGATTGTCCGGGATGCTTTGAGCTCCCTTCTCACCAACCAACTTCCCCCTCCCACTCACGCCACAAGGGCAAATCCCTCCTCTGCTGAGAAGGATGAGCCAATCATAGCTGCTGAGCAGCTAGCTCATATGCACTCACTTAGGCTAAAGGTTATCATAATGGACTTTGAGCAGGCTCAGTTCAGAGCCTTCCAGGCCACCTTTGATGGAGAAGTCCAGGGCTTCTTCTTCCATTTTAGGCAGGCCCTTTTCAAGAATATCAAGAGTGAGAAGGACCTTTTTGAGAAGTATCTTAACAATGGTAAGGGGAAGTACCGCTTTGCCCTGACTCAGTTTGCTACCTTGGCTTTTGTGCGCCCGGAGCATACTGGACTTGGCTTTGAGGCCCTTCTGGAGGATGCTTATGTGAAGAAGCACTCCATCATCTTCAAAGGCTACCTGGATTACTTTGAGTGCCAATGGTTGGGCAAGAAGGTGACTGCCTGGAGAGGTAAGAGTGGGGCCACTGCCCCCTTGGAACTTTCAAGGCGCCTGCCTCAAGGGGGAGATGAAGACCACCTCTAGCCTTGAGGTTTGGCATAAGCACCTGAAGGTGAAGTTTGGGACCAACCCCAAGTACAACAAATTCTTCTCTAAGTTACAAGAGGAGTAGGCCCAGACTGTCTCCAAGTTCCGCGACCTGGCCAACTGGGTGGCCCCCAAGAAGAGGAAGTCCAAGGAGCAAGACTACCAGGAGGACATGCAGAAGGTGGTCAAGAAAAAGTATAAGGTGGCAGAGATTAAGAAGTACCTTGAAGATGTTGCCACTGCTCTTGCTGGTGGCTTTAATTAGCCAAATAAACTTTGCTTTGCTTTGCCTATATATTTTTTACTTTTAAACTTTTAATTTTTAAATTTTTTTGGATAGTACTAATATTTTTAAGTATAAATGGTAAGTTTCAGATAAAGTTTCAATGTGGTTTTTTAAGAATTATCTTATATTTTGTTAATTTATCTTTAAGCTATGAGATATTTTCAGTTATACTTATATAAAGTATAATAAATTAAAATTAGAATTTTTTTCTATTTTGTAGTTATTATGATATATAAAATATCTTTATTTTTGGTTCATTGGAATTTTAATTTCTATGGGAATAAAAAATAATTTTATAATAAAGAGTGTAAATTACATAGTAAATTGAAAAATACTTGCTTATATCTACTTATTCTTATTACTTATGGTATTTTTTATTGCAGTTGTGAACTCTCTGGGGTCATTTTATATAATAATGTTTTTAAAATATTTTTTATATTAAAAATGTTCAGGGTAAAGTGTTTTGTTAATTAAAAAAGTGTCGACATCCAGGAAAAACATTTAGTAAAACCAGGTCGTCACTTTACTATAGTGTCAATATTAAAAGTGTTGACATGGCCACTGTTGGCATTTTTAGTGTCAACATGGGCGCTGTTGCTCCTGTCAACATGTATGTATTCAACTTTGTATTCTTCAGCGCGGCCTATTTGGAGGGGCGGGGGGTTGTCTTAAGCTATTGGTGGGGGAGCAAGTTCCCATTCTTTTTAAACAACAGAGATTGGTGGAATACATCATGAATCTTCCAGGAGAGGGTAGGTCTAGCTTATAAACAACTTCTCAAATTAGTTTGGTGATCTTGTGAGGACCACTTCTTCTGTGAGCTAGTTTTCTACAGGGCACATGTAGGGGCATATTGCGAGAGTCCAGGTATACTTCATCCCCAACTTGCAAGGGTTGGCCTGGTGTTTGTTTTCGGCCGGCAAAGGCTTTGTAGGTTCGTACTGCGCAGTTCAGGTTGGTCAAGCATGTTTTTTGTGTGTCGTGGATCCGCTCAACCCAGGAACTCCAGTGGTGTTAGTTTCCTTCTCACCAATCTTGAGATCCCAGGTGGGGTCAAAACTGTAGTTGGCTTTGAACAGGGACATCCCAGTGGAGATGTGGTCTTTACTATTGTATGCAAACTGGGCCATGGGAAGCATGTTGGCCCAATTGTCCTGGTTGGCGTTGGCATAGCATCAGAGGTATTGTTCTAGGATCTGGTTTACTCTTTTGGTTTGGTTGTCAGTCTGCGGGTGATAGGAGGTAGATACACACCTCTTGATTCCCAAGTCTTTCATCACTTGCATCCAGTAGTTTGATGTGAATTGGGGTCCCCTGTCTGTGATGATTTCCTCAGGCATCCTGTGTTGGGTGAGGATGCAGTTGTGGAAGTGTTGGGATGTCTCTGCTGCTGTACAATGAGTGGTGGCTGGTACAAAGTATGCCATCTTGGTGAAGCAGTCTATCATGACCAGGATTGCGTTGAAGGAGAGGGATGGGGGCAATTTGACAATGTAGTCCATGGAAACAGACCTCCAGGGTCCAGCAGGTATATCCAAGGGTCTTAGAAGTCCTTCAGGTTTGTTTCTGCGGGGTTTGGTTTTTCCACAGGTCTCACATCCTTTCAGGTATGTGCTTACTTCTTGGTCCACCTTTGGCCAGGAAAAGTTCCTTCTAATGCTCCAGAGGGTCTTGAGTCTCCCTGGGTGTCCGGCCATCTCAGAATTGTGATAATCTCTCAAGATATTGGTCCTGATGCTTGCTTTTGGCACAAAGATTCTGTTGTGCAGCATTAGTGTTGTTCCCTTCAATGAGTAGCCTTTTTGTTAATGGGAGCTATCCAAGGATTTTCAAAGGTTGGCAATTATGATTTTGGTGAATTTGTTGAATGATTGGGCCTTCAGTACTTCTGGTTTGCTGGCCCTGATCTTCATCAATCCCAGGTGGATGCCTAGGTTAGCTGGGTTCAAGAGTACTTGAGTGTTTTGGTTGCAAGTTTCTATGTGGGTGGGTTCTAGGTCAGTTCTTCTACTCAGGGCATCAGGTACTATGTTCACCTTTCCTGGCTTGTAGTCTATGGTCAGGGTGTAGTTGGCTAGTTCTAAATCCCATCTTGCTTGTCTTTGGTTGAGCTGTTGTGGTTTGAAGAAATAGACCAAGTTCTTGTGGTCTGTCAGGACCTTTACTGGGAATTCAGCACCACAGAGGTACCAGTGCCAATGTTTCAGGGTCTTCATAATGGATATCATCTCTTTGTTGTAAATTGGGTAGTTCCTTTCTGCAGTCAGCATCTTATTGGAGTAATATGCTACAGGATGTAGCATACCATCCCCTCCTTTCTGAAGAAGGACCCCACCCACCGCAAAGTTGGACGTGTCAGTTTCCATCACAAATGGCTTGGAGGGGTCAGGCATGGCCAGGACAGGGGCAGAGGTGAAGGCAAGTTTCAGGGTTTCAAAGGTGGTGATGCATTCTGGAGTCCAGGAAAAGGCAACCTTGTCAGAGCACAGGCAGGTCAGGGGCATAGTGATGTGAGAAAATTTTTGGATGAAATCCCTGCAGTAATTTGCCAGGCCCAAAAAACTTCTCACATCCTTTCTGCATTTGGGGGTTGGCCAGGAGGCCACGGCGTCCACTTTATCCTGGGCCATTGCAAACCCTCCAGTTTTTACTATGTATCCCAGGAATTCCACTTCTGGTTGGAAGAACTCACACTTCTTGAGCTTTGCGTGTAAGTTGGCTTGGGAGAGTTTGTTCAGGATTAGATCTAGGTAGAGTAAGTGCTCTTTGTGAGTCTTGCTGTAGATGAGGATGTTGTCAAGGCAGGCCACACAGAACTGGTTGAGATATTTGCCCAATACTGTGTTTATCATGCGCTGGAAGGTGCTAGCGGTGTTACATAGTCTGAATGGCATCACCAGGTATTTGTAGAGTCCATACCTGGTCTTGAACGCTGTTTTGTATTTGTTGCCCTCTTTGATTCAAATTTGGTTGAACACACCTCTAAGGTCAATCTTGGAGTACACCTGGGCGCCTTTCAACACATTGCACAAGTTGTCAGTGTTAGGTATGGGATAGCAATTCTTTAAAGTTATCTTGTTCAATTTCTGATAATTAACGCATGGGTGCATGCCACTGTCTTTCTTGCCCACAAACAGCATTGGTGACAAACAAGGGCTCTTGGACACACAGATGAAGCCTTTCTTGGTCATGTATTTGATATATGCCTTGAGATCCAGCTGCTCCTTGTGGTTGCAGCTATAGATAGGTCCATGTTTGGGTTTGGTGCCAGGCAGGAGGTCAATAGCATGATCATACTTGGTGTGTTTGGGGAGACGGGTGGCTGCCTCTTTGCTGAATATGTGGGTCCATTTTCCTAGGGAAGCAGGGAGGACGCCCACACTTGGTTCAATCTGTATGGTCATGCGCCTTTGGGTGGGTTCCTTGGGATTTGTGCAAAAGGGAACAGTGTTGTGGGTACCCTTATCACCTAAGGTGATGTTCTGTTCTTGGTAGTTGAGGATGAGGCCATGTCTGTCTGACCAGGAGTCCCCAAGAATGAGGGGGGGTGGTAGGCCTTTCAAAAAGATGAGAGATGATGGGTATGTATTGTTTCCTATTATAAAGTGTAGTTCTTGTTCACATTCATATCCTTTATCTTTGGTGCTGTTTCCCAAGATGATCTGTAAACAATTCTCAGAGGCAGACAGGCCTAGTTCTTGGGCTAATTCAGCGTCAAGGAAACTCTCATCTGCTCTAGTGTCAATGAACGCCTTTAGTTTTTGGAACGTTCCCCCAACGTTCACAGATACTAGGATGAACTTTTAAGACTGTGAATAAGTGTTTATTTGGGCCAAAGAGACAGGAGCAGGGGTTTTCTTAGGGCAGGCTCTAGTCAAGTGCCCTGCTTCATGGCAGTGGAAACAGAGTCCTTCTCTTTAGTGTCTTTGAAGTTCCTCAGGGGTCATCCCCCCTCTATTGGGTCTAGCGGCTCAGGTTTGGTGGGTCTGGGAGGGCCCAGCATTCTCTTAATTCATGCTGAGGCCCTTGCATAAGGGTACCAGGTCTTTTAAGCCAAGGGTGGGTGGGTGGTGCTTCAATAAGTTCTTCATGGCTGGGTTCACTCCCTTTCAGAAGATGATGGCTGACAATCTGTCCTCAAGTTAATTGCGGGTCTTCAGTTTAAGGAATTTGTCAATGTATGCCTGAATTGGTCAGGAGACTTGGCAGATTTCTAGCAAGGAGTTCAGGGCGTAGTATCTGGTGTTGCAATCCTCCCTAGTTGCCATTAACTCAGCCTCAAACTTGGCATAGTCCAAACAGAATTCTACATCTTCTGTTGTGGCTTTGCCTAACCAGTCTAGAGCGTCTCCAGAGAGCATGGAAGCAACCCCCAGTACCTTCTTGGTGTTGCTGGCGTAGGAGGGGGTGTTGGTCTGGAAATGCAAGCAGAGGACTGGCATGGCGCGTTGGGCTTCCTTGAGTGTGAGCTTCCCCATCTGGGGCATCTCAACCTTGGTGAGGAATTGGTTCACAATTACATTTTGCACTTGGGAGGAGGGCATGTTGGTATTGGTGGCGGTGGTGTTGGTTCTTTTCGGGTCGTTTGGGTTTGCATTCTTCCACATGGAAGAGACCAGGTTCATGGTCATCTTATAGGTGTAATAAGTGATTATCAATAAAAAAAGCATACAAGATGCCCCAAGAAATAACAACATCTTGGGGCTCAGGGCATCAGGCTTTAAAAAGATTGCCATAATGTCAGGGATCCAGTCTCAGGCGGCTGGCCCGCCGTTTCTGGGGGTAACTTGGGCTGGGTTTTTTGCAGGCAGGGACCACCACAAGAGAGGAGCTAACTTTAGAAGGTAGGAAACAGACTTCCCCACCCAAGACCACAGGCCAGCGGTTGGTACAATGGTGTACATCACTCCTGTGAGGGTGATATACACTATTCCAAAAAGCTTGCTGGTATGGTTGGTTGGAAGATCAGGTGAGGAGGCTGGCATTGGTTTGGGTGTTACAGGCGCTTCCATATAGATATTGTAGGCCAGGAGATAATTGAATTTTCCTCTAAATAGTTTGGGGTGGAGAATATCCACAGGCCTTGGCGGTTGTATCTAATAGCGGATTGGATGCAGGCTAGTGGGTCAAGTTTGAGGATTTTCTCTGGTGTATAATCCTTATATCTGGGCATCAAGGGATAATTAGTGAAGTGAACGGGCCCAAAGGGTGCACCAGATGGACAGAAAACTGCGGGCGGTGGGGCAGGAGGGCCATTAGATCTCAAACTGAATTGATAGATGGCAAATACAAAATATGGCAATAGCTGTAAGAGCCAAAGTAAAATAATCTTTATTTAAAAATAGCAATAAGGTTTGAGCGCAGAATCTATAGGCATATATAGCATTCTGCCTCCAAACTTAGTATTTTCCATTGGAGCTTTTTCAAAATATCAGGAAAAGTGCAGGCGGGCAGCCAGAGGGCCCAGGTGTGGGAGCGGCAAAATGGCACCTCAGCTGGGTGTTCTCTCATTGGTCAGAACGTCCAATTTGGTCAATCAATTTTCTTGATTCTTTGCTGTGGTCACAAGGTTGGGCCCAAAGCCCGGGCTTATCTTTGGCAGTAGGGTTTGATTGGTTACTTGAGAGGACTTCAAACTCATGAAATTCACAGAGGCGCCATTTCTGCTTCCATTAGGCAATTTGAGAGGCTCCTCTTTGGGCGCCACCATGGTTGAGCTGGTGCAGATATTCTGGCTTTGGGACTTAGCGGGAACCTCAGCTTGCAGGGGCTTGATCCCAAAAAAACACGGGCGAGCGGGCCCTTGGTCCATGGGCCCAGCGGCCCGCAGGGATGTAGGTTCAGGGTTTGAACCCCATCCTTGGGCCCAGGTTTTCCAGGGTAATGAATTGTCAATCCTGACAGGATGGATTAGAATAGGTATTATTCATATGGTATAAGACTATACTGAAATAGGTCAAACCCCAAGCAAATTAAAGGTAAATTTACTCTTTATTTAATAATGATAATATCATGTATCTTGTGGCAGGAAGGTTTTATGCCTGATTTTGCAGAAAAATTCTCTTGGCCCCCTAGCCCTCTGGAGATCTGAGTGTCACAGCCAGGTTATTGTTGCTACAGGGTGGTGCAGGACCTAGAAGCCTTTTCATGGGCTAGTTTTTTCATGATTTCCAGCTACTTTAGAATTTATTACGCTATTTTAAGGAGATGGTTGACCAGGTTATTGCAGGGATTGCTTCCCATTTAGTGCATTTTTATTTATTTATTTATGGATCTATTGATTTGGGCTGGGTCCCAATTTTCTCAGTGCAGGCTACCACATTAGAATAAATCATAGGTTCCCAGGAAGTTATGGGGCCAAATCTATTTTTGTAAGGGTCACCCATAATTGCATGTTCTGGGTTGAAAACATTATATTTTTGGAAGAGATAAAATAAAAGACTAGCCTTTGGATTCCAGCAGCAAATCTTCTAGGCTGTAGAGCGCCATGCCAGTTGGACCGCAAGGTATTGAGTCAATCAATCCAAGAGGCAATTAGTTGATCAGCTTGGTGTTTGAAGGACAAGTGATTACTTGCAGCAGTTCTTAAATTATCATTACAGGATCATGTATGAAACCTGGTTTTATTGTATCAAGTAATATTCTTTTTGGTAGGTTAAACTGGATATGGACCAAAAGTTTGATAAAGGAGTTAGCCGGCCCTTAACTTGGTTAAACCCCCTTTAAACAAAATATATTCTCAAATAATGAGGTTAAACTGCAGGGTTGGCCTCACCCAGTAGCCATGGTACCGTTCTATGTCAGGGATGGAGCTGACAGGTAAAAGCTACCCCCTCAGACTATTTACCTTTCAAAAAAGATGCAGTAGCTTTATAGGGCTCAATCCAAGCCAACTTACTTAACTATACCCCTAATAAACACTTTGGGGGCTCTTTATGGAATGAAATAGTTCAATCAGGTTGCCCTACCTGAATCCCATAGAAATTGAGCACTGTTTCTGACAGACTGCAATTATCTACCATTGTAGGATGATAGGAAAGATGCTGTTCTGAAAGGAAAGTGGGAACCTGTTTTTAAGGGATCTTTGGTAGTGGTCTTGCCTTGAGTTTAGGTTTATGGCTACCTGATCAGATGACTACTTTATAATAAAGAAGTTCTTTGTGCTGCATTTGGCTCTTGGTTTTAAATCCAATAGAACCCATAAAAAAGCCTTATAACAAAAGGTTTAGGGTTCAAACTAGCCAAAGGTTAGTCTTCAGGGCAGAATTAAGGAAAGGTACCTTAATTATACTAGAAAGCAAAAGAGGAATATTTTCCTGTTAGGTAAAAGGGGTGAAAGGCATCAATTTAAATAAAACAAACACAGAAATGAATAAACTTATTTTTTATTTAAAATTGAACCAAAGCGTATATAGATAGATAGTGTACTGATCACTCATTTGGAAGACAAAGGGGGTGAAGTGTCCTGACATGATACCAGGATCAGAATAAGAGAGGTGATATGACCCAGAACCTGTGGACATTGGTAAAGCCCTATCTAAGAAAGTGAGTGTGGTTCTTCCTGTACTAGGAGGATACAAAGGTATGCCAGGGTCAAATCCAGTAATTGTCTGAGTTGGGGTGGCATAGTCATAGATACTAGTTTTATGGGAAGGACAAAAGTAAATTATCTGAAAACTCTAAAAGAAAATCACCATGCCCCCCAATCATCATTGGTAATTGATAACTAGGGGGAAAATATTTCACAGCAATGCATGGTCTATTAAAGCAGTTCCATTGTCTAGGAGGCTGGTTGCATGATAATCTTTAATACAACCATATACTGGATCTCAAGGTTATTTACACCACTTTACTTATTTATAAGCAAGGAGTTTTCTATGAATAAACAGACTAAAGTTATGTCTCTTATGATTCTCAGGACCAGCTCAAGAATCACTATCACTAGGGAAGTTCTCTGTCACAAAAAGGGAGAATATGGATTGAAATAGTCTTTATTAACAGAAAGAAGGTCCCCTTACAAACCTTATGATTTGTCACTGTTCTGGAGTCCTTTTGACCAGCTACTTCTTCAGCAAGGACTTATTGAAATTTTAAAAGACATCTGGTTACTCCAAGCCAATCAAATGTGTAAGCATCAAGATCAGATTTAGCGCCCAAAAAAGCTCCTGCTTGCAATCAAAAGATTTCCAAAAGATCCTTCAACTTTCCAGTTGCCCTCCTATTTATAGTGCCATATTCCCACTTTTCCCCCTCCAGAACAGCTTTATTCAAAAGCTTAAACTATTGGTACTCATTCTCTTCTAGAATAAAGTTGCAATACCCAGACATGGTAGGTACTACTTGGGCAAGGTATGATAAGAGGTTAGCAAATTGGAAGCCAGTCAGCGTGGTGACAATTGGGTAGACTGTGAGAGAGGGGGGCTAAACTAACTAAGTTTGGCTCCCATCCTGAAAAAAAACCACCAGGATGCTGCCCAATGGAGAACTGGGACAGCCGCTCAAAGGGGGGACCACTGGGAGGACACCGAGGACAGCTGAGGCAAGTATGCATTCAGGGCCATCAGCGTCAGACCAGTGAGTAACCAAGGTGTACAGGTGGGGGCAGAGGGGGCCATTGTAGGCTCATGGAAGAACGCCAAGCTACTCTCCTCCAGGTTGGGGAGGGGGGATGACGGCGCCTCCTCACCCACAAGAGCAAAGGAGGCATAATCATCATCACCCAAATCTAGGTCATTGCAGGTCAAGCTTTTCACTACAGCCTCCCTGGAATAAAGAAGGCTGCCAGGAAGTCTCAAGAGGCTAGATGGGTCTTCACTCATGAGGCGTGTGGAAGAGGAGATCTTTGACCACAGGTCTGGCAAGGTTGACCACAGGAGGAGCAAGAAAGGGGCCACAGAAAATACAACAAATTTAATTGCTGAGAGTATCATGATGGTGTTCTTCTTAAAATTTGGGGGAGAATGGTATAATTTTCAAGATAAATAACAACCAAATTATACTAAGTGGGGTAATCACAAGCAGAAAGGCATAAGGAGCAACAGAACGGGTCCAGGGTACTTGGACGCAAACGCGGGTGCCTTGGCAGGGTGTAAGATCAAGAAAATGGGCTCAGATTAAAGAAATCAACAAAAAACTCAAATTTACAGTAAGTATTATATGAATTTTTAAATGAAATTTAGATTCAAACGTGTCTTTCAAAAACAAAAGCAAAACCAAGAAGGAGCTATACACTCGAGCTTCTGCTAGGGGTGTCTGGGAAGAGGACAGGTTCAAACCGGGCTGCCGCAAGGTAAGCTTTTTGAGCACTACTAACACTTTAACTTTTAAACTAGGGGAACTCCAAACAGGGGGTTCCACAGATATAAAATTTAAAATTTTAATTGCAACAACCAATTTTAATCTAATGGGAAAATAGACAAGCAGGGGACTGAAAGTCCCCTTGCTGCATAAAAAGGAACAGATTGCAAGGAAATTGGTCATGTGACAGTTGGCTTAGGATTCAATTGGCTAGCAGAAAAACTTTGCTGGATAAACCCAGAGGGACTGGAGAGTTTTACCCTAATTTCTACGGTCTGATTTGATTGGCTAGAAGGGGTACTAGGCATTTGGAGTTCAACTAAGCTGTCAGGTGTTGATGTGTCAGCTCTTGATTGGCTAGCCCTGATAGTTTTCAAAAGTGGACAATACCAGGCTAATAAGTAGTCTAAATTGACCAACATTTCTTCCCAGGAGGGAGCAGCCAAGGGCAAGGAATCCGCAGAGTAGGCTAGCACAAACCTCTCATCAACTGTGTGTGCTAAATCCTCTAAGGAATGAAGAGGTTTGGCTGATATTTTTGGGCTTTTCTTGGTGCGGCGGGGGAAGATTGTGCGGTCTAATGCCAGAGGTGGCAGTGAATTTACATAGACGGTCATCAACCATCAGAAGACCTTGGCATGGACATTATATCTCACAAAGCTCCCCACAAAGTAGGTCAGCATGTAGTACATGGATGTTGTCAGGAAATCCTGATCCATTAGGGTTGACTGATCCATATCCCTATCACTGAAGCTGTGGGTTGACACTGGACAGGACACAGCCAAACTGAAACAGCTATTCCAGAGTACAGAGAAACTATAACAAGATTGATATAGTTTACAAGTCAGAAGACACCTGAGACATTCCAGGTCTCAGGTCACAGGACAATCCAGAAGCTTCTATAATTAGATGCTAGGCATTCCAGATTCCAAATTAAGACACAAACCCAACTCAAAGGAAAGAACAGGGTCTTACAACATCCTGTTTCACTGAGAAGTGAGACGGAGGACCGCCTGTGCAAATTTTGCACATTATATCAAGCGCAAGGCCAAGCCGGCCAAAAAAGATGTCAACTTAGTTGGCCACAACTAAGTCAAGGTATATCTAGGCTGAAGAGGAAAAATCAGCAGCCTATAATATTACCTCATCTCAAAACCTTATTCAGGTTTTGGATCTAACTCTGGGGGTGAAACTAGTAGCTTGGGGATGATAGGCTAGCTAGTAAGAGTTGTCTGCAGGTAGACGCCAGTTTGGCTGCTAGCTTTCAACTATAAAGGGTCCTTCCAAGATCACTTGAAAGGCAGACAATTAATACCCTTCAACATCACTACTAGTCTGAATAGTAGCGGTGTCAAGTACAGTAAGAGCGACTTATTGATACTTTTGAATTCCTGCCAAACCACCATAGACAGTGTTGCGTCTCCAAAGGACCACAGGACTTCCCCATCACTTGGATCAACCAGCAACGGAACACAGCCCGCTGCAACACCCATCCACACCAATAGGAAGCACATCTGTCTTCTTACAGATTCACCTATCCCCACATTCATAATATAAACAATAAAAACTATATCTCTTCTTCCTCAAGATCCAAAAATCTTGACAGAGGTGTACACTGCAATGGACAGGGTAGAGTGTGGGGATACCAGGGGAGTCCAGGAACCAGTGTGGGAAGAGTTGAGCTATCCCAGATCATGGTAGTAGTCTTGTCCTAACCCTTTGGGCAAAGGTCCAAAGAACTCTGATCCCTGTTGATATCCTCCAATCCCAAGGCAAGCTGAGAGTACAGCTGTGAAGATGAGGTGATTCATCTTCCTTGGATTAGAGGTGGTTGTCTGGGGCAAACTAATTAAAGTAGACTTAAGGTGTTAAGTAAGATTAGCTTTATTGAGGGTATTAAACTCAATAACAGCACAAGCTACCACTAAGGAGGGATCACTTATTTATAGTGTCTCCCACTGTGCAAATTTTTGCAAGTGGGAGTGAAAACAGGGGATTGGGGATCCCAAAGGTTTGGAGGATGAGAGTGGGAATTAGTTTTTGAGAAGAGGGCCAAACCCTTGTTCTTTTGCAATCTGTTGTTGGTTTGGAAATCTTTGACTGGGGCTAATGGGTTCTTGTGGGCATGAGGTCATGTGGTGGGAAAAACTCAAGGTACTCTCAGAACCTATTTTTGTCTTGGAGGGCATGGTTTGATTGAAGTTTGGACCCAACCATGTGATTTGGGCCTCAGAATCCCATTGGTTTAAGGTAGAATTGTTGCTCAGATTTGAAACTTGAATTTTCCCTTCTTCTGAAGAGCAGGGATTATTCCCTAATTTTTGCCCTTCCATCAGGGACTTTTCTGATTGGTTATGGTTGGTGAGGACTTCTGATTAGCTGTGGAGTGGGGCCTGGGACCCAGTGGGTGGCTGGCAGCTGACTGGGACCTGGAGGGCAAGCAGGTGACTGGTAGGGGCCTGGCTGGATGATAAATTATTCTGGTGTTTATTAAGTTCTGTTTTTTCCTCCATTTGATTTTTATTTTCCCCAATTAAAGGGGGAAAATCCTTATTGAATTGGGCATTTTTAACAGAAAATCCCGCTATTTTTTTCCAACATTTCCCTTCAGTAAGAATCTGACTTATGTCAGGAATATTCCTGACAAAAGTAGGCTTAAAAATTACTTTCTCAAAAGCTTAAAGCATCACTCCAATGTTTTCCCAATAATCCTTTAAGCTTTTGTCTTCTGATCAATTCAAATGATAAATAGCTATGAGCATGATGCCCCAGGACTCTATTCAAAGTTTACCCAGATCCTTGCTCTCATAGCAAGCCCAAGGGAAGGTGTCCCATCAAAGCATCCTGCATCCTGCTCCTGTAGCAAACCGTTTTGGAGGAACGGTTCAGTGCTGTTCAACAATCCCCTGTGATGCTCCAAACACGCACTAAAAGCATAACACTATACTGGCCTATTGAACACACCTTCCAACCACTACTATTACCTTTGTACAAAGATCTTTCTAGCGGCAAGCATCACATTGCTACTTTATTCCTCTACTGCCACTGCCAGAGGCAAGCACCCTACTGCTATCCTCATCTGGCTAGCTTTCCTAGGGTCAAGTATATTACTACCACTTCTTCCACTGGCGCAATGACCAAAGGCAAGCACCCTACTGCTACCCTCATCTGGCCAGCTCTTAGTGGCAAGCATCATGTTGCTACTTCCTTCCGCGGTTTCACTTGAGCAGTTAGCTTGAGCTTTCACATAGCCACCGGCTTTACTTCCTAGACACCAGCAAATTATTCATTTTGCTGGCTGTTTCTCTGGACAGCCACCCAGCAATGGCTATAAGTTTTTATGCTTGTTTGGTAGCAGTAAAGCTTCCGTAAAGATACTTATAAGCCACAGACAGAGAAGATTCCCTCTTTTCTGGGGAAAGGTGCCCCAACTGTATCCAGCCCGGGTTGGTGTTGGGGGTTTGATGGTATTGCGGCATCCCCTTTTCTCAGGGAAATTCCTGGCTGTATTATCTCCTAGCTGGCCTAAGGAAGCCTGTACCCCCTGGTACACCCCCTCATGGGGCACCCATCTCTACCCTTCCAAAGTACTCTCTGGGGAGCTACCCTACTAGTCCCCTGAGGCATAAAGATTGAATTCTAGCCACTAGGGCTGGGCAACAAACAACAAACCTTTACCTCGCTTAGGATACCAACCTTTTTCTTGGATACTGTTAGACCATGCCTGTAAACCACTCTGGATGTGGATTGTTGCAGTGGGGCTATTGTTAACCCCAAAGGTGAGACCAGTTACATGGTTGCAGGTATCATGGTCTGGTTTGTCTGGAGCCATGCTGTGTCTGCTGGGTGTGGATCCATTCTGGATCCTATGGCCTGGGTCGGTGGGCAGGCTGGAAATAGATTTTTAAATCAAACATGCCGTACAAGCTTTAAGCTTCTCTGGAAGTCAAGCCTTGTCCAGAGTGCACATGGGATCTTTCCTGGTTACCCGGTATGATTTCCACCCCACTGCCTTGGATTCGGTTTGGTTCTCTCCTGGATACCAAGCGGGTGGCCCTGGATTCTGGAGGAAGAGAGCTTCAATGCCCGTATCCTTTGGTGGGAATCTGGAGCCCCAAGTTAGGCGGATCCGCGTTTCTGGAAAGGATATGGTTCAGATAGCTCGGTTCTGGGAAAGCCGGTAAGTGGTGGGGATCTCTTCCGCCCCTACCTTAATGGAGTTGCATTGACCAAGTTCCGGCCAGATTCCGGGTCAGAGCCACTCTCCTGTCAAAGGACGGCTTTACAAAGTTTGGATATTGAACGATAGTGGCTATGATCCCTTAGGATTGTGATACGGGAAGGTATTCCAATAAAGGACCGTTTAGATGTCGTGTGGCTGGGTTGGGATTGGAGGTTTATTGAGCATGGGATGGTCACCGCTAGTTAAATCAAAAATAAAAATTAAAAAATATATATGAACATGCATCTTCATCAAGCACAAGAACCTCCAAGTTAAAAACTTAACTATAACTGGCTTGAGCTAATTTGAGATGCTGATTGGATAAATGGGCAACTCAGAAGCACAGGTGGGAGGGTGATGGTCTTTAATGGGGATGAGATATGGCAGCTAGAAGAGATTACGGCAGAGGGGACATGTCGACTGGCTGGAGGACTGAATCCATTTGTACAGGCAGCCGGCATGGAACTTGTTGCGGCAGGTCCGACACTGGCGGTTGGGCAGGCTGCGGTCGAGGACGCCCACTACGCTGTAGCAAATCATGCAGTCAGACTTCCCAGCAAAGTGAAGCGAGGCATTGGTCTTGAATTGCTCCAAGGCATCAAATATGGTGCCATTCTACAACGTTAGATCTGAAAGATGTAGGCTTACCTGAGACGTCAGGATGGTGGTCGAACCGAGGAGCCATGCCCGCCATTGCTTTTCAGGGACACCGGCATGGCGGTGGCCTTCAACCTCGGCTAGCTTAAGTGGATAGGCAGGGGGGAGGCGAAGCAGTATCTCTATGGGGCACTCATCGACAATATAGGTGGCTGTGACTTCTGAGCGGCTAACTCGGTAAGTGAAATCATCATCAACTAATTTAGTCTGACTCTCGGGATGCGAGACATGCTCCATAGCAGCGGCAACTAAGCGCCCACTAAAATGCCGCTCGGTGTAGCTAAAGGTTAGTGATACGTTGATTGGAATCTACCTTTCGAAGTTGTGGATTAAATTCCGATTTGAGCACTCGATCCACCAGGCTCTGGCTAGAGAGGGCAGCACCTGCAAGAGCCTAAAGTAGAGATGGGCGGCTAACAACGGAAGGCCAGGGAAGGCGGTAGCCTCCAGGCCGTCCAGAAGAATGCCTGTGACGTCCCAGGCCCCGCAGTCAAACGGGTGTGACTCGGCAATCCCCAACAGCTCAATCACAAGCGAAACCAACGACTGTATGCCTCCAGACGCCTGAATCTGTTCAGTGTACACCAGCTTGAGTTCATAGGAGGCCATTTCACAACTGCGAAGGACTAAGAGCCAAGCAAGAAGCTGTCCAAAATCTGAAGCACCGGATGCTGGGCGGTCTTGCTGGGCCAATACAATAAGGGGCAATGGGATCCTTGGAGGGGGCTGGGCATTCAACTGTTCCTTTGCTGATTGGATTTGTGAAGGAAGTAGCAGGAGAAGCAGCTTGGCGGCACTCCTTGCAAGGGCGGGATGTTTGCTGTGAAGCAAACCACATAGTTGATTGGTAGGTGCTTTGGCTTCAAGGTCGGCAAGGGAGATGAGGGACACACATGAGCTAAGTTGGGAAACAAAGTAGAATCTTGGTCCTTCCAGAGGGGCATCGGTTGGTAGGTATTCTGCAAGCATGAGCTCCAATATAAGTTTGGAAATAGCTTCCTGATACTGTGGCCACGAGACAAGGTCGGAAAACTGGCCTGAGCTTAACCCAACCAAGGCTTCCAAAAGTGCCAATGTGTTGCGCTTGATTAAATAGACAAGTGGAGATGCTGGCATCTTCAGCAAAGCTTGAATCACGTCAAAGACAGATGCATAGCTGTCTAGGATATCCTTCCAAACCGGAGTTTCTTGTGCTACGATTACCCTGAGGGAGGCAGAAGGCTGGTGATAGCTGTTTGCAATGGTGAATTCTAAGATGGGAATCAAAACACCCCAAAACATACTCTGGCACAGATCATGCTGACCTCTAAATGCTAACTTGAGGACAGCAATGCCCCAATAGTTTAAGGCTTGGCATTTCGGCCTGGGCAGCTCAAAGCTGATGAGGCAGTAAAAAAGAAAAAGAGTCTTGGAATTAAAATCACTCAAAACGACATTCTTTGAAACAGCCTCAGCCATCACTTCTGGGGATATACTGATTAGCTGGTCAGCCAAGTCAGATTGGAAGGTCAAGAGAGCATCTGGCTTTTGGATAGACCCAGCCATAAAGGCCATGCCTTTAAGCAAACTAGCACATTTACTTGGTTCAAGCATAGCTGCATCTACTAGCCATTGCTGCCAGGCTTTGGGCGCGTTATAAGAGTTGTTTTTAATGGCATTGGTCCAGATAAGGCCAGCTGCCAGCGATGTCAAGCCAGGCACAGAGTCAGGCAATCCATAAACCAAATGGAGAACCAATGGTAGTTCGTTAGAAGCAGGTGGACTATCCCGGAATGAAAATCCAAGCCCAGCTTTCTCCAAGATATGCCATGCCGACTCGGCCAACTCTAAATTGAGAGCATAACTCAGCTCCTGGCCAGAGATCACCATTTCCACCCAAGAGAATAAAACATCCGTCAAAAAGCAAGAAGCTGCGAGATGCCTTGCGCATGATTTGGCTTTTTCGGGGAGTGAGCCAATTAAAGTGGAAGAAAAGTTTAGAATACACCTAAGCATATGTCCATTGCCAGAGTCATGGCTTGGATCTTTATACTCGGGAGACAGGATATATCCTTCTGCAAATGTCAAAGCCAGATTTTGTAGGTCTACGTCATGCTGCAGGACAAGATCAGCATGAAGCTTAGCCCAGGTGGCGGACGGAGGGCATACATGAGAAATCAACCTATCGATTTCATCAAAAGGCCAATCTGCTTGTAAAAGAGCTCCTACTGTTGTGGAAACTTCTTCAGCCATGCTGACTGAGCGCTTAGGATCCTCGGTGGTATGAAAGCTATCCGAGATCAAGTCCATTAGAGGCTCAAGGATCGCCCTTGTAACCTCCCATTTACCCGACCGGAGTATTCCACTCCAGGCGGACAAAAGGTCCCCGCTCTCAAGTATGGAATGGTCTGCATAGGGTGGATAGAGTGCAATCAGCTGAGCAAGATAGGAAGAACCAAGCCTATTGATGCCGGCCTCGTAGTTGGGGTGTCTTAATATAATTGCTACTACGTGGCTCAAGAGAGCCACAACCTCACCTAGTCTTTGAGTAAGGATGCTTGAGTCAGCAGGCCGGGCCAGAAACCGCTCGATGTTTTGAGAAAACGCTTCAGAAAAAGCAGCATACAACTCGGAACGAAACTTCCCAGCTTCTGAGGTTAGAAGCAAGCTAATCATATTACCTGGTGCGACCAAAACTTTGCCAAGTAGTGATTCCAAACTTCCAGGTGTCCAGGCTGCACCAGGCGGGGTGTTTAGTTCAGGTACAAGCACTAAATTCTGAAGCGTACTAACCAGCCAAGCCTCCAAGCCATCAAGGGCGACTGGTTTATCGAGAAGATAAGTTGTCAGCTCAACCTTGGCAGCGTAAGGCACGGCGCTGGTAGGCTGGCTTGCGATGTTGACGAGATCGGCAAGATCAAACTCCTTGCCAAATGTATCAATGATTGATAATCCCAAGCCAACATCATAAGACGGGATAAGCTTAATCATTTTAGTTCGGAAAAAGTCAAGTGTGCGCAACTGATGTTCCGATTGAAGGTGCTGGACAAGATGAGACTGAGCCAAGCATAAGAAACTGAAGCAATTGGGAAACCTGGTTTTAGTTGTGGGCTCTTCCAGTTTTTCCATGCATAGGCACAAAAGCTGATCCAGAATGGCATAAAACTTTTCTTGGATTTGTGCAGCAAACTCACCAAGGAAGTTGCGACGGTGAAGAGCAACGTCTTCAATCATCGAAACAACCTTTGTCAATTCAACATTGGGAACAAGCTCATCCTGGAGAATGATTTCAAAAAGAAGCGACTCAATCTCATTTGCATAGTCATCAGCTTCATTGACTGGCATGTTAGATGCGCTTAAGCTTAAATTTACTTTTGTTCTGGGTCCATAGGCGGCACATAACCTTAAGGACTAAAGTAGCAGCATTCTCTGATGCAATAGCCTGATCGGCACCAAAATACCCCTGGGAGAGGACAATAACGCTTTTATCAACCAAAATACCTGTCAGCTCGCTCATGAGAGGGTCCTGAAGATGCTTGGTATCGGCCAACGAGACACACACTTCGCTTGCCGTATTGTAAGAACGAGAAGTCAATTCTTTTGGTGATAAGAGTGTGGATAAGAGGGCCGAAATCCCCTTGCAAGTCAAAACGCTGGCAGGCAAGTAGCTCAGGAGCAGAGGAAGTGCAGGGTAAAACAAAGAAATAGAACCATGGCACCCATTCTCCATCAGCTGAACAAGTCTAGAAAATGAGGGCTTCTTTGTTCCCTCCCACAAGGTTGGGAATTCTGAGAGATTTAGTAAGCACCAGAAGACTAATTACTTTGAGATGCGATAAGTACTGCGTCGAGCATGAAGGCGTGGCAGGAAGTGTTTTTTTCCTGGAGTGCTTTCATTAGGAAGTGAGATGAAAACTGGGGAAGCTGAGATTCAAAAAGCTCTAAGTAGTTAGCTCAGATTGAAAGTGGATGTACCTGGAGCGTCAGATACAAGGCGCGTAATAAGCTGGTAGCTTGAATTGCGGATGCTGGAATCTTCATGAGAAAAATACTCAAAGAACTTGCTGCTGCTGAGAAGCTCAGAATAAATGGACTGGCCAGCCCGTGCCTCGGTAGAGATCTTCTCTAACATGAACCCGAATGCTCCAAGTGTACAGATAATTAAGCGAGCATACCGCTGAGCAATTTCTTCTTTGGTGTAAAAACGGGAATCCGCTGTTTGTGTTAGTTCAAGTTTACACGGATTGTTTACAAAAGCTCTCTGGTGTATGCACTACAAGGTTGGTTTCAATGAGCTCCAGAATTTCAGCGTGTGAAAATTGAAGCGCTGAGCTTTGTTTGGCTTGAGGGAAAAGTTCCTATTTGAAATCAGCCGCTATAAAACAATCTCGTACATCAAAGGCATTTTTAGCTGTTATGGAAACATCTTTGCTAGGGTCATGGATTGAAAGAAGCCAAGGCCCTAAAAGCAGTTTGAGGTGCGGGGCCACCTGTTTTCCGACTTTAACAACTACATAGGCAAGGATCTGATTTGCCAACAATCTTATCCTTCTTTCCAGATCAGCACTAAGCTTGCTGTAAAACCCTACCTACACCAAACATTATTAAATAATCAAAAAGACTGATTACCCAAGCTGGAAGGAACTGGGATAACTCCTCCGTTTCAGAGGCCTTGAGGTGAGTCAGTAACTCATCGAGAGCCTTAAGCTTAGTAGTTGAATTTCGCTTTGCTAGTTTTTTAAGAATGACTTGGACTTCAGTGCTTAATTCAGAGCTAACGAGGTCAAAGCCCAGCGCATCAATAGAAGAGGCGCCTGAAATCGAATTGGGAGAGCTTGAATTTTGGCTGAAAGAACTGAATGTTAACCCCATGGTGACCCCGGAAGTTAACCCACTGGCGCCAAGGAGCTCCGCAGCCCGACTAAAACATAATCAATATACAATGTACTCTCGTTTAGGATGTTGATTATTTTAATCAAAATATCCGCCTTGGCTTTAACAATCAATTGACAAAGCTACCTGAAGATATCAAATATAAAACCTGCCAGCCTTTAAAAATCAAAGGGTAAATCAGCGTTTTTAGGAATCATTTGTTTAATAAATTTTTCTTGAGACCCAAAGCTATGGTACATGGTACATTTGAAAGAAAAATATATAAGGTCCTTGCCAAACTTGCCTTTAGAGAAACAAACTATCAAAATTAAATGCCAGACCAAAGGCGTCCCTATCGAATATGGATGTAACTGCAAAAAAAATCCCCGAACAAAAACCCATCGGCTGAAAGGGGCGCTGATGCTTGAAACCCAAAATTAAACTTATAGCTGGCAGGATCCAGGAAACAAATTAATCACACCCTGTGCATCTTAAACAAAACCTACCTGCTGCTCGAGGGCTTGAGGTTACCCTTGACACGTTCACTGGTTGCCTTTGGTTTCCCCATCCTTGAATGTATAAAGGTTCTGGAACTAGAAACCCTTGAGTGCTCTTTATAGGGTTCAGATTTCAATAGTTCAGCGGCAGCTGCACTTGGAATTGATTGATCGATGACATTCTACCTTATTTTGGATCCAGATGAGTTCATGCGACTGGTAGGATCAAACATGAGCTGGCAATCGTGAAGTTTACAGGTATGAATCCAATCCAGGCTGGGAAGGTATTTGATGATGAAAGGTCCACCACATAAACCCCCTCACTCTTTCCAAAAAAACCCTTACAAACCACTCTATCAATACTCTAGCCCTACCAAAAACTAGCTGCTACAAAAGATTCAAGTTATCCCAGCCAAATGGACATAAATTTATTTCAAACAAAGCTTCCCAGCTTTTAAAAATAGGATCTGTAGCGTTTACAATGTTTCAGTACATTGTTATTGTCATGAACATACTTCTGAAAAGCATATGATATGCAAAAGGAAAGATTCAGAAGAGATTGATACCTTACCAAAATACAACCAGATCACTTTAAGGCTAGAAGTATGCCACCCAGTACGTATGTAGACCATGGTGTTCAAGGGGAAGGATTCCTTTAGAGAACACCAGGCACATCCCAGTAGAACATCCAGATTAGGTCTTTGGGCCACCTCCTACTTGGCAGATCAAGTTAATTCTCAGCAAAACGTTTTCCCCAAGCAGGATCAATCAAACATACTACAACATCCCTCCTAGGGTATTGAACCACAGAGTCTTGGGTGATTCCTTGAACCTATCCAGAACATGAAAAGAGTATTGATCCAGCTTCACCTTAGGTGTCAGTATCATCAAGTCTCTCTGGGTGGTAGGGTACCAACCTGTTTAAGCCAGCCCTTCAGGTATAGGAATAGGGCAAGTTAGCCAGCAGGGCCTATCAGACAATTAGTGCAAACTCAAATACATACAAGAGAGAACATCTCATTCAAGACCAGGGGCCAGCAGCAGAAACCATAGTATCAATCATCCCCAGAACAGGTGATGTATATGATGCCAAACATCTTGCTGATATTGTAAGACTTCAGACTTTTTCAACAACAGCTGCAGTTGTATCAAAGCCTCTGCTCAACTATCACCAACAAATTACTATTTCCCAAGGATACAAGAGATACAGCTAGGATTGAGACAATAGTTTTATTGACGAGCCTAAACAGGAGGAGATTGAATTGCTTGGAATAATAGAACTGTGAGGGTTTTTATACCCAATTCTATGAAAAGGAGATGATAGGAGAATTATGTTTAAGCGAGATTAACTCATAATTTTGAATCAGAAATATGTTGTCAGGAGTAAGATTCTGAAAGCTGGAATTGAGGGCTTTTGGCTGACATCAATTTGGGCTGAAATGGTTCAGTATTTGCGGAAATATAGGCGACCAAAGATGGTAAAGGAGAAACAAAAAAACAAACAGAAGTCTTGGCATAAATATCAACAAAATAGGAAATATCAGTTGAGACTATAATTCTCAGTACTGACAGATATTATCACCCAAGAGGTCATGAGCAGGCAGATACCTGGGCTTTGGTGTGAGAGATAGCTCCATGGGACTTGATACACTGGAAGATAGTTGAACTTATCTCCAAACAGCCCAGGTTCAATAGTCTAGCCAAGGCCTTCACAGTTGATTCCAGCGCCCTCTCTAGTACAAGTCAGGAGGTCAGACAATAGTATAGTTTCTGTTGTAAAGTCCCTGCCAGCTGGCTTGACCAGATACCTCTTTAAACTTAACCAGCCTAGATAGGTAACCAGGGGCCTGAAAACTCCCAGCAGAGCGGCTGATAAGCATGGGTTGGATGGTTAGCTAGGCCAGAGGAAAAAGAGGGGATAGAGCTCAAGTGACAGATGACAAGAATAAAATATGATAGATGCTGGGAGAACCAATGGCTCATACCACTTTATTTAAGAATACCAACAACACCTGGTGCAGGAATCACAGGTACATGTACTTCCCCATGGCCAGGCCTCATCTTTAGGGATAAGGGGTTACAGGGAGGGTTATCTGTGGCAGCAAAATTCCACTGGAGAAGGACAGCCATCCATCAGCTGGACCAATAGAATGAGTGATGTGATCCTTCTACTCTCAAGCGCTATTCTCATGGGCAGTTTGGTAGCTAGTGTTCCTCTCAGCCACAGGCAGAAAATGGATTTCTGTCATGTTCTCGTTGGATGCCCCTCCTGAGGGTACTACTAAATGGTTGATTATTGAAGATGCCACCTCCACGTAGGAGCGGTGTCCCTTTGTTATCCCAGCAATGCCTTTTGACAAGTTGACGGGAATACACACCAGAAGAATAAATGGTGGGTCAGCCACAAGAGGAATCACACTAGAACAAGCATGGGTGGCTGGTCTTCAGGGCTGGTGGCTGCAAGCCAGGCCAACCAGGGTTCCATTCCTGTCCCATACCTTGGGTCATAGGGTAAGAAGAACTGCCATTCATGACACTGTCTCCATACTTGCTTGTGTTCCCCTCCTCAGAAGCCCTTTTGTTAAGATAATGTTTGATGGCTTTTTGGGTGTTGGTCAGGTTGCTCACAGGCTCCCAAGTACACTCTTCAATTAGGTATCCAACCCATTTGACGTAATACTGGGGGGTTATATAATGGAATGATTTCCATGGAAGTGTCACAAATGACAAACTCCTATTGACTATACTCATAGGAAAACCCCAACTACAAGATTTGAACCCTGATATACCGCAAGCTGCCAGCCTGCAGGACCAGTCGCCACAGATTTTTGGGCTTGAACCAGAACGGGATTTGACTTCAGAGAATCTCCTTAGGCTTGATGAATAGAAATTACTTACATTGAGACCTCCCACGCCAAAGGTTCCTGTTAACCCAACCAATGAGAGCGCGGGCCAAGCCAAGGATCCTGAAATAACTTGGGCCACTGCGGCAGGACAAGCAAAGAAACTTCCTGTGGAATGCGGGCCACCCAAAGATGAAAAATCCTGTGAACCAAAAGAGAAATTTGAGCTTTCTCAGTCTGAACCAGCCAATTAAATAACTCCTGTGATGGATACTACCAAGGGCTGTAAAAACCTGGTAGACAGGAGCATCCGGCCCAAAGGAATTTCTAAAAGTTTCCCCATGGAAGATGGGTATACTTATACCCTGGGCCACCAGGAAGTTATCCATTGTCATTCTTGCAATAAAGTGTCATGAACCTTTGGTTCAACCAGGTCATCCCATATTTGATTTTAGTCCTATTTTATTTGCAGACCAACTCCTGTGGTTCAGTGTCTCCTACCTATACACCCCAAGAAACCACGGACCAGCCGCCCAAACTATATTGCCCCCTAGGAGCTCCCTTTGGCCCGGTACATTTCACAGAATATCCCCCAAACCCAGCATATTCAGAGTTCACACTAGAAGAAATCTTAATCCACAACCCAGAGGCTAGAACTAGAAAGACTAAGACTGTTTATAGAGAAGAGACTAAATTCACCATACCTCCTCTCCTATTCCGCGACAAGTACAACTACCTGCCCGCCTATTTAGTTCTGATGACACCACCTCTCACCCCGCGGCCTGACCACCTGCAGGAATCCGTTACAGCCAGTGAGACCACCTCAACCCAGATATTTTTAGCAATGTATATCACTCTCACCAGCCTGATTGGTTCAATGATACCTGCAAGCAGACCCTGGGCAAATTGTTATCTTATATTGTAAAGTTAGCACCAATCTTGTGGTGGGCCCTGCCTTCAGGACCCACAGGCTGGCTCCCTGACAGGAATTGCTTGACTTTGTATTTGTTAGAGCATCCAGCCTGTATGAGGGTGGGGCTATATTGAGCTTCTGGGGCAGGAGCAAGGTTTCATACCTTTCAAACAGCAGGGAGTGGTGAAATACATCATGGATTGTCCAGATGGGTTAGTTCTGATTTGAAGGTGACTTCTCTAACCAGCTTAGTCATCTTGTAAGGGCTGCTACATCTATGAGCTAGTTTCCTGCATATGACATGTAGCGGTATATTCTGGGAATCCAGGTAAGCTTCATCTCCAATTTTCATAGGTTTGTCAGGGATTCTCTTTTTTTCAGCAAATACCTATGTCAGGGATAATATCCCTGTTCACAAAGAAAAATTTAACCTTGGATTATTATCATCAGATTAGTTTAATACAGCTTTAATCAATAAGATTAATGAGAATACTTTGATTGGTACTCCCAATGATGGAAATTAAACCCAGAACCCTAAACTCAATGTTAATGTTAGTATTAAGTTAGCATCATCCTTTAATTTTCCTAATTATGAAGATTTAATTGAGTCCACACTTCAAACTGCTTTTGAAAAGCATATCTGGATCAGAAATTACAGAGTTATACACTTTGCTTCTGATTGGCTAGATTTTCAGCTCTGGCTGACTCCTTACCGCTTAAAAGTTGAAAAGATTAACATAGCCACTGGAATTAGACAGCTTAGTCTTAATAACCTCTGTTTTAACTTTCAACCCAGTCTCTAGGGTTTTTGGCTCCTCTTTCATCAGAAAACAACCAATAATCTGATCTGTTACCTCCTATGCACTATGTTTCATTTCCTTTTCTTTTCTATAAGTCACAAGGCATTTTATATTACCCCCTCTACACCTCATTAAGCCTCACAAAATTTTCTTAATGAACACCTAATGGTATTTAAGTGAGTTTATCTTATCATTTTAACTTTTTCTAGCAACAATAAATTTGCTCTTTTAGTAGTACTTCTTTTCTTTAAACACTTTTATTCTTTGATACTTCCTGACACCATGAAATGAATTTCATTACTATTCTGGTTGTTGATGCTTCCTTAGTTTCTTTGCATTGGAAGGCCCTACTTGAACCACCAGCTGGGGAAACTCATCTCATGACAATGCTCACGCTGAAGAGTCACCGGCAAACAGTTGGTTCAAATATCCTTTAGGTCACTGGGGACAGAAGTTCCATTAAAAATGTGCCCAACTTACTACTCCTGAAGATGATGTCTCCTTGGTTTTCCCTAACAATTCATTCTACCTTCCTGTATACTTAGTAGGGTATTATCTCCTAGGAAGGCTCAGCTCCTTGACAGGGAGATTTGCCTTCCTAGGACAGTTTGAACACTTAGCCATGGTGACGTGACCTATAGATTTTGCTGTAACAGGAATGAATTAGGGGACCTTGCTCACAAGATTGGAAGTCTTTTTCCTCTCAAGTGGGTCCCTGCAAACCTATTAGGTTTGAAAATCTTGGTCCACATTTTTGAGGCAGGTTGCTTGGGTGCTGTGTATTTTTTCAATCCTGGATTTTCCAGAGATAAAGGTTTCTATTTCTCTAATCTTGGAGTCCCAGGAAAGGTATTGTAAATTTGAGCTATCTAAACTAGCTAAATCTACATGCTAAAGCTAAAGCTTATCTAAACTAAATCATAAATAAAATATACTAATAATCCTAAGGCTATCCAAATATTATTAAAAACCTGCTTCAACTGCTAAATAAAGGCAATATAAAATTATAAATGCAAAGTGTAAGGTTAAAATCTGTGTTTATTAAACTCATATGGGGTGATAATAAGCCCAAATAATTCAGATCAATGATTTCATAGCAATTGGATAGTTGAAATTAACTTTGGGAGCCCATTGTCAAATCATATCAATGAATAAATCCCATTTACTCAAAATCAAATAAAGAAGAGCTTCAATTTTGCAACAATGTGTCAAATCCATAGTTGTCTTTAAAGGGCAACATTACTGTTGAGGTATGGTATTTGCTATTGTAAGTGTACTGTACCATGGATAAAATTTCTTCCCAGTTATCTTGCTTAGTGTTTGTGTAGAATCAGAGGTATTGTTCTGGTATCTGGTTCACTTGTTCAGTTTAATCAAAAGTCTGTTGGTGGTAAGACACCAGGTGTTGTAGTTAAGTTGATAACAATGGAGGGAATTTGAGAGTGATAAAACAATTGTGCAATTGTTTTATTGTTATGTCATTTTACATCCAGATGTTTTATATATTGTTTTATCCAATACTGGAACTTCATGTCTAAATTTGGTAAAAAGTAGCTGCACTACTTGTGCACATGCTCTAATAAAGTGAATTTGTGATTCAACACCAATTAGTGACTATAATTGCCATTTTTTATTTATAGACAACCAAGTGAAACCAGTTGTTCTGTCAGCTATTAATTCTGACACCATCCTTGTGGCCCAAGAGCAGCCTATTATATTTCCCTCCAGCCAATCACAACACACTTTCTGCTCTATATAATCTACAATAGCTACTTTCTAATAAAACAGTTTTGTCATATTATCTTCCTTTCTTCTTTTCTTTATTGGCTGTCACTTTACCACTCACAGGTAGAGTGTTGATAATTAGGATCTTTGGCTAACTATCATTAGAATATTAATACCCCTGCCTGCAATTACACAAGACCAGGGTAAAGTATTTGATTCCCAAATCCTTCATTAATTGTTTCCGGTAGTGAGAGATGAACTATGGCCCTCTTTTGTTGACTGTCTCCTTCTATATGCCATTTTGGGCAAGCATTTGGCTGTAAAATTTCTGATGGTTCTGCATCTGAACAGTGGGCTATTATGAGAATGAAGGAGATATCTTTTAATCTTTCCACAATTGATAGGGTGTTTTTGAATGATTTAGATAGAGAATTTCAAGATTATAGTCCATTAAAACCAATTTCCAGGGTCCTGTAGGTATGTCTAGGGGTCTTAGCAGCTCTTCAGTTTCAGTTCTTTGAGTCTTGGTTCTGCCACAGGCTTTGAAACTTTCAAGGTAGGCAGTTGTACACTCATCCATCTTAGGCCATATATAGTTTTTCTTGATGCTTATGGTAATCTTGAGTCTTCCTGAGTATCTGGTCATCTTCAAGTTTTAGTAGCCTATAAGTACGCCAATTCTTGTTTGCCCTTCAGGAACATAGATTCATTTATGAAGCAGTAGTGTGGTGCCTTTTATGGAGAATCCTTTCTTGTAGTGGGAGCTATCTGGGTACATGAACAGGTCAGCAATCAGAGTTGTAGAGAGCTGTTCTGTAGTCTGAGCCTTAATAACATCTGGCTTGTGATACATGATCTTCATTTAGTTTAGGTAGATAACTAGGATGACTGGGTCTAATAAATTTTATGTGTTGTGATATCTGGTTTATGATGAAGTTGAGACTAAATCCACATGTCAGGACCCATAATAACCCTGACAAAGAACTAAACCACATTAAACCAAGGGATGCAAATTTGCAATTGCGCAATTGCCCATCAAGCCTGAGATTAAGGTCTCAGTAATTTAAGCAACTATTCCCCAAATGCCAAATTTGTTTCCCTGGGGACGCTTGCACCTGGAGGCACCCTCAGGAGCAGCCATTACCTCTGGGAATGCTTCCTATTGGCCAAAACCCTCATAAGTTGGAGATTTGGCCCCCAAAAGATCACTAGAAGAGTAAAAGGTTTTGCTCATGCACCAGGACCTGAAATTAGTGAATTTTCATCCCTAGATAGCCAATCAGAAGATGTCCATGCCAGGAAAACAATGATATGTGACCAGCTGTCCAATCAAGATTCCCTGTCAAGCCTAGAACCAACTTCTCAGCAATATATAGTTAGGAAAGTTGGAAATTACTTCCCTGTTGTCATCACTAAATAAAGCTTTTGTTGATTAATGCACTCTGAGCCTTTATACTTTTCATAAGTTTACTATATTATAAAAAATTTCATACTGCTGGTGCTATCAAATAGAGAGTACTTCAGTAACAGCGCCAGTTCTGGGAAACAGAGCAACTAATTACTGCCTCTGACACACCAATGTTATCCTTTGTTCTTTCTCTCAAAGTTCTGGATCAGGAAATAGCTCCTGCTTCTGAGCCCCTTCTCTCCTTTCCTGGTGTATCTCTACTCCGCCAACTTGCCCTATCAAGTCAGCCCATGAGCGCCACTATGGGAAAGCTCCCTCTTGTTCATTACATCCCTTCATATTACTACAGCAGTGTGACAGTCCACATGTTTGGTGGTTTGCAGGAGGGGCTAATGTTGTCCAAGTAAAAGTTTGATTGTTTGTTGCAGGTAAAGGCCTAGTAAGGAATAAGGGCTACTAGGGAAGGTAAAGCCTGGCTAGTAGGTGAAAAAGACTACTAGAGGTAAATGTTGTTCCCACCCAGCACAAGATATTGGCTGCTGTGGGCTAGAGGTCCTCATCCAGAAGGGAGCTGTGGCTGCTAGGGTTGAAGAATGAGATAGCTCAGCAGGGAACTTTAGCTGCTTGGGGTGGGGATTGGTCCAGCCTGATGGGTAGTGTGTGCTGCTCAGGCTTGAGGATGTTTAGACCCTGATGGGTAACACAGGCTGCCAGGGTAGAAGTGTATGCCAGCATGGTAGGGGACTTGCCTACCAGGACTGTAAGTTTTGGCCTCCTGGCAGGTAGCACGGGCTGCCAGGGAGGGGAAGAGCTCTGAGGGCTCTACATACCCTGATACACTTACAGGAGGTCTGTAAGCAAGCATCCTACCTAACAGACTGGTAGGGTGTCCTTGTTTATGTCCCTATGGGAGATTTGGGGAGATCCCAAAGTGAGCATTAGAGGGCATAGGTTTGCTCAGAGGTGTCACCAAGGGGGTTGCTCAGGGAAGCAGCTGCAGAAATTGGTATGATCAGGCCTCTGGGAAGTAAAGCTGATTACTTTGCAACTGAAAGCCCAGACTTAATCACCTGGGTGAGTAAAAACAACAGCATAGACTTTGATGATCTATGGTTGGATGGCCTAAGTGTATTGCCACTTTCAAGGGCCCAGTCAAGCGCCAGTTCAATGTAGACTCATGCCTGGGTCTACAGGTTCTGGTAACAGGGACTGAGATAAAGAACTGAGGTGGTTCATAGTTTGGGATCAGCAGAGAAAACTAGTAAGAAGGACTGTATGATCACAGTGAAGACTAGTTGAGGGACTGTTGGTTCATGTTGAAGTTTGGAACCAAAATGGTTCATTGGGTAGTTAGAACCAAGGTGGTTCAGAGTAAATAAGCTGAAGGATGTGAAGATCATGATGCAGGGTTAGCTGACCATGATACAGGAGCTTGCTGAAGGACCAGAAGATGATGGTGAAGAACTGGTGGTCCAGAGAAATGAGCCAAGATTTGGCCAAATTGATTTGCCAAGGTTAGAAAATGTGGAATTTTTTATCTTGTATCAGTATTGAACTCAAGAAGGAATGTGGATAGAAGTGTGGTTAAGAGATTTATTTATTAAGTTCCTAGGAAAGATGAAGGTATGTTGCTATGAGAGCTGGATTCAAAGATGTTTTGGTGGGATGTTTTCCTTGAATTTTACAATATTTGTAAATATATGGAGGATACATTGAAGAGGTACAAAGAGAAAAATTTAAATATCATTCTACTATTTTAATTGGTTTAGGTTGAATGCAGGGAAAGCTGGTGCTGGAATAGTGAACCAATTAACGTGTTGGTGCGCAAAGAGTTGTTGCTTTGAGCAGTTTAAGCGGTGGAAATTAATTTCCTAGTTGGATTGCAGTGGAACTTCAAAAATGGTCCATATTTGCGTTCTGCATTCATTGGTTGAGTTCTGGAATATTTCCTGATGAATATGATTGGTTGGAAGCCAAAAGCTTAAAGTATAAGCAAGGAAATAGTGAATTAATACTTTAAGCTTTTAAGAAAGTAAGTATATAAGCTTAAGTTGTTATAGGAAAAAGTGAGAAGCAATGGTTTAAGCTTTTAAAGAAAGCCATTCTGAAGGCGGAACTGCAAGGAAAAGAGCACTATAAGAAGGAAGAAAGCTAGGAAAAGTTACAGGGTCTTTCCAGGTCTTTTACAGAGTCTTTTCCAGGTCTTTTGAATTTCTGCCAAGAGGTTTTGGGAGGCTTTTGATTTCCAGCAGGAGATGGTTGGACTGGATCAAGTGGATTCCAAAGGCCACTAGGACTACAGAAAGAGCAGAAGACCAAGCTAAATGTGCATAAGCCTAAGATACAGAAGCTAGGGCTAAGGGTAAGAAGCCTGAGCTAGAACAGACTGCAGAAGCCCAAAATAAAGGTGCAGGAGCCCAAGAACAAGTACAAGGAGTTCAAGAGATTGTTGAAGGACTCCAAGTACTGGCAAACCCATTTTGTTTCCTCCACTCAGGCATTATATCAGAAGTTTTATAAGAGGATCTTTCTTCTGACTGTGAATAAAAAGCCTATTACGACCCCTGCCCAAATTTCCTGTGATAAAAGAATAAAAGCTCTATGAGTAAATTATCCCACATCTTCTACCCTAGCCAAGGGGAGGAGGAAACCTATTTCCAAGGTTGCAGGAGATTTGCCTCTAGTAAGTCTGCCCAGGAGGACTGGGAGAAGGTAACTAGGCATATTGAAATGACAGATAGAGGAAGTGAATTTATAGGAGCTGAATTTACCAGGTTGTTATAGGATTAGTAAATTCTCACAGAGGAGCTAGCGCCTGCTGAAGCACAAGTGCATGGTGGGGATGCCCTCCTAGTTATAGTGAAAGTATTGGAAGAGTTTGAAGTAATGCAAGCCAAGTATAAACTTCAAGCTAGCCACCTACCTCTACTAGGGAATGACAACTCTTTCCAGCCAGTCCCTGGCTATGACCCAGGACACACTTTGGGGACTGATAGACAGGAACCCCACAAGCAGGCTTGGGTTTGATTACTTGACCATGATAGGGCTTGCTGAGCAAGTGATCTCCCACATGGGAGTGTGGCGTCCCTGGGCCATCACTGCCAATTATGTGATGAGGATGGCTCCTTTCATCTACTGGGCCTTCCAGGCTTAACCCTTCCCCTCAACCAAAGGTTCTCCTGGGAGCAATCCAGGCCATGACACCATTCTCCTACTCAGGGCATCTGGTACCATATTGACATTTGTTTTTAATTGACATTCAAAGATTAGTATGCTAGTTCCAAGGCCCATCTGGCCTGTTTCTGGTTCAGTTGTCTGGGATTAAAGAAGTATACCAGGTCCTTGTGATTGGCCAACACCTTAACAAGGAATTTTGTGCTGCAGAGGTATCTTCTTCACTGCTTCAATATATTCCTTATCACTAGTCTTTACTTGTTGTAAATTGGGTTGTTTTTTGGCAGGAATTAGATTCTATGAATAAAATGTACATAATGTAACATGTCATCACTTTTTCATGGAGAAGACCTCACCCACCACAACATAATATTGTCTGTTTTGAAGACAAAAGACTTCACAGAATCAGGCATGGCAGGACAGAAGAAGTGTTGAAGGCAAGCTTCAAGGATTCAAAGGATGTGGTACATTCCAGGGTCCAGACAAATTCGACCTTGTCATAGAAGAGTCTGGTCAATGGCAGAGTGACCAGAGAAACTATTAGATTAAATCCTGGCAGTAGTTTGCCAAGCCTAAAAAACTTATGACCTCTTTTTTGCAGGTTGGTGTTGGCCAATATATGACATCATATGTTTTATCCTGGGCCATGATGAACCCCCCAGTCTTAAGATAGCCCAAGAACTTGACTTTGAATTGAGAGAATTTACACCTCTTGAGTTTTTTGTATAAGTTGGTATGGGAGAGTTTGTTCAGTATCAGGTCTGGGTATCATAGATGCTCTTAATGACTCTTACTATAGATGAATATGTTGTTGAAGTAAACAACATAGAATTGGCTGATTTATTAATCTAATACTGAGTTGATCATTCTTTGGAAAGCCTGGAGATGTTGAACAGCTTAAACAGCATTAACAAGTACTCATATAGACTGCACTGTAAATTAAGAACCTAAATATAAAAATGCATGATTGTCAAATCCTTGGTCCAAATTTTGAATCACATTTGAGGGATGACATTTTTTAATTAAATTGAATTCTTTGTATTTTTATTTGAATATTTAAAAATGCAGGAACTCACAGACACTTTGCAAATTTCAAGTCAAGCTGCATATTTCAAATGGAAAAAATGAATTAACTGGAATCAAATTTGAAGTGTTCAAATCCATCAACCATTTTCATTAAATTTACTATGTTTTTTGGAATCACGGGATTTTCAAATCCAAGAACCAAATTTCAAATCATAAATAAATGTCACTAGTAAACTCAAATAATAATTTCAGGATTTGGAATCCAAATTGAATGTACAGTAAGAAACTAGGACAAATAAATACATATCAAGAAGCTCCACTCTGGTTAAATCAAAAGAAAAATCCAATTTTGATAGCCATGTTTAGACATGAGTATTAAGTGAGATGTAAAATTGTCTAAACCTGGAAATTATACAATATTCTCACTCCAAATCACCAATATAGCAACTACAAACCCATATAATGATATATGAGCCACCCTACTGATGATGCAGAATTTTTTTAAAGTTTTTATTCCCTGGCGCAGCCAGGGGCCAAAAAAACTTCTTTTTTTAGGAAGAAAGGAGGGTGGGAAAGATAAACCATCAGATTACTACAAAATGTGCTAATGTATTGATATTAAGGAAGCTTGATTACAGTTGATTTTAGAAACACTAACAATGAAATTGAATTATATATTACAATCTATTCTTATCAAGTTGTCTTTTTCTTGGTTTGTTGATAATTCAATTGCTGTTGATAATGTGCTTTGATTCAATAGGATAGTTTCACATCCAGTTGCCTTGACAATAGAAATCAAGTTGCCTTTGTAACCACAGCTGGTCTTGGGGAGACAACTTGAATTCCTATTTCCAAGGCAACTGGATGTGAAACTATCCAATTAAATTAAAGTTCATTATCAACAAAAAAACTATTGACACACCAAGAAAAGATAAATTGATAAAAATAGATTGTAATATATAAATCTATTTTATTATTAACATTTTCTAAAATCAACTGTAATCAAGCATCTAAATTTTAGATATCCTAAAATGGAAGTGGTTGATTTTTCTGCATGCTTACTGTCATGGCTGGCAGCTGTTATATACCAAGTATGACAGAAATTGACAGATAATAAGAAGCTGTATCTAATTGGTGGGGAATCACCACCCAAATCCATATGGAGTTAATTATTAACCACCAACATAGCTTCAGATACTGTTTTGTGAAATTTCCAAATGAGATACTAGGGTTAAGTAAAATAATTGACCCTAAACATAAGAGCCCAAGATAAATGGCCTGCAAGAGAATCAGAGTGTCTTTAGCATAAAATTCAGGACATTGAGATAGCACCAGAGTTTCAGTTTTGACGGTAGGAGGAACAACTCCAAGATTGGCAGGCATTGAATTAACATTTGGCAAAGGCAACAAAAAAGTACCAACAGCAGGCCCCCATCTTCCAGTGATAATCTGGCTAAGAATTAAATTGTAGGGAATGTAGCGCAACAATCCAACTACAGGATGCATTTTCAAAAGTAAATTTAGACCAGGGAATATGTGATTTTATTGAGTAAATTTTGGGAGGACTCAACTCTTAAGAGTTGAAACAATGAAAATTATTCAATATATATCAAAAATTGACTAAGCAATACTGCCTGGATCCTGGTCTCCTATTCCTTTCACATTGTCAAGTGATTAACTGGTCCAGTTTGCAAAGAACCCTTGAGTGACCAACTTCTGATGACTCTGCTGATAAAAAAGATCATGTTGGGTGACCCTCAAATTACGTTGATTGATCAACATCAGCTTACAAGGGGAATTTGGACTCAACTGGCAAACTGGAGCAGCTGTAACCCATTTTCAATCAACAGTTTGATTTAAATCTTTTAAATTGATCAATTTTGTTAAGGATTTTCTGGCTTTTTTAGCCTTCTTACTTGACCAAATGATTCCTGGGATTATGGAATTTACCATGACACCAATGTGCTTAAGGGGAACTCAAGTCATCAAGATAGTGTGTCACAAGAGCCCAATAGAGGAAAGGCGCAGAGCGGTTTAGGTATAGCAAACCTGCAGCTAAGGGGCAGTAGGCACCAAAGTTGGGGACATTTACTTCAGCCAGACCAAGGATGGTCAGAATGACCACCCCAGCTCTACTGTGGTTGTAGGGCTGTGGAAGGGGTGAAACAGAGGATTCATAGGAAATGCCAGCAATTCCAGGATCAGGACCCTGTTGGTAGTCCATGGATGTAGGTCTAGGGTGGTACTCTAGTCTTCTAGTCTGACTTCTGCTTAAGTGGTGTATAAATTGGAATCCTAATAAGGCAAACAAAACTGATAGATTCATTCACTTTATTTGACATTATCTGCACTTGATTTAAGTGTGGGGAAGTAGGTTTTACACCATTCATCTGATCTACCTTAGAAAATATTACTTCATACTCCTTGTGAGCTTTTGGTGTCCCCACTATTGGGTACTGTCTTCTGAGAAGTAGTGAAATGTAGCTTGGCAAGTGAGGATTGG